>JAQGAU010003419.1:0-13278 GCA_034698045.1 Paramacrobiotus richtersi
TTGCATGGTTGTACAAAGAGATACATGGCAGATTTTAAAGGTTATTGTATTTGTGCATTGTTGTCTGTGTCAAAAGGGAAACAATCAAGAATGCTGTATGAATCGGTTGCGACTTCCGCCGTAAGGGATAATCAAATGACAGTATCTAAATTATCACCATGCGTTTTGTTTTAACACACGCCAGGGGTTATGGTCCACAAATCTTTTGTCTTGATTCTAACGCTACAGTTTTCGGTTATAAGTAACATAAAGATCAACAATTACGAAACAACAAAATACTTTCTGTAATGCCTTCTATTCCAAAGAAACAGTAAAAAACCCAGTATCTAGATGGTTGGAACACGATAAGAAAGCTGTGTACGTGCCAATTAACATACATTCACGTTCCTCGCTTTTACGCCAACAAGTTCTGCAAACATTGTGCATGGCCTTCGAATCAATGCCCGAAAACAAACACTGTTAAGATTTACACAAAACTTGGCCCTTTTCATTTCATCTGCAGCGGTCAAACTGGAACATCTGCCCATTCTCTGCAAATCCAGTGCTGCCATCCGACATCCGCACAACTGCAGGCGGTCATCCGATGTCCACCAAGATCCATGTGTACAGAGCCAGTGACTCTTTTCTAAGAACCTGGTAATGCAGATTGTTCAGTCTGTCCTGATCCGCTGCGCGACTCAAAGCGGTTTTGGACATAACGCTAGAAGCGCAGATTCGATAAAAGAATCAGGAATGTTGCCGATCGGGAATCTGGTAACGCAAAACCGCTGCACCGGCCGTTACTATAAATGCATGAATTTACAGTTACTTACAACTGAGAATTTGCCATTCGAAGAGTGCTTCGTGAAGCTTAAGTGTAGCGGTCCTTTCCAGCCTTAACTTGTCACAATTAACTTGTTTAACAAAGAACCATTTGTACAGCTGAAATTCTTCCGTCTCTCAACGATTACCATTTAGATGGTACGAAGGAGGAGTCTCAGGTTTGCGCTGCGCTTATAACGATCCCCTAGACTGTTTCCTGTGCATTTCAATAATTTGTCTGTCGGCCTTGGTCAGTTGACAATCGCTGATTAATGTGCAGGGTCAATGCAGCATGGGGGAGCAGCGGAAAGACTGCCCGGGCGCTACGTGGTCTACATGGAATTCGGTCGCGTCGAAGACGCCGGACGACGGTGCCAACCAGTGCAGCAAGCTCTTTCAGTGTAAGGCGCTCTATGAGCCTCTCTAAACCCCCTTACAGCGAGCTACTAGTCTTGTATACCTGTCCCGGGAGCAAGTGCCGACCGGCGTTTTTGGCCCGTCCCGCGTCCCCTGTAATACAGACCCACCAAAAAGCGCAGCCACTCGCATTATCGCCCCTGCGCCGGCGCTCCACCACCGGAAACGCGGCCAAGCTAACGCTCCGAACACCAGTCCGCCCATCGGCACCAAACGCCAAACTCCCACGATAACCAGGGACACCTACTTTTTCTTTGTGGCAAAGTGTTTTTTCTGTATTTGCAAGAATATAGTCTTTGACCAGCTTATACACATATTTAGTGCGTATTGCGTTTATTTGATTAGGCGTTTTTTCGCTTTTTTCCCGGACAAATGGTGGCGTTTGGTCAGAAGATATAAACTGTGGACAGACATTTTTCATTCCACCAATGAGTAACAATATGAGAATGTGAAACAATCAAACAGAACGGACACCGGCCGCCGTCGAGCCCGAGCGAGAACCTCCTTTTGTTCCTTCGCGTGCCAACTAGGACTAATTTTTTTATTAGGTTTTTGGTACTTTTATTATATCAGTATTGTTTCCGGGCCATTGCCAAATAAACATGCAGAAAAGACTAAATTAGAGAGGACAGCTAGCTAGGAACAGAGGAATACAGTTGGGAGAGATAGCGTTCTCTGCAATCCCCAGATTCTCCACCACCAACACGAAGGCCTCTTTGCGAGTTTTTGAGCGAAACCGCGGGCTCTGCTGAGAGGACAGAGAGAAGCGCGGCTCTCTTTACCGGATGCCCCCGCGTCGTCACAGTCCGCGAAAGCAGCACAGTCCGCAGCAGAAGCAGCAGCCCACGCCCAGCACCACCATCAACACCACGCCCCCGATGACGATGCCCACGATGGCGCCCACTGGCAGGACCAATCTGCAACGCACCAGCAGCAGTTACATAGCGCACAGAACAAAGTAACAAGATAGCCTACGTGGCGGGGTCCAGTCCCACGAAGGTGGTCGCATAGTCCTGCAGTCACAGAGAAGTTAGTCATATCGATCAACTCGATGCGGCACTCGCTCTTACCTTCCAGTCGCAGCAGTACACACCACCAGCGGACTTGCAGCAAAACTGCAGATTACTCCCATCACCCTGGCCGGTCACTGTGCTAGCCAGGAAGGAGACGACATCGGGACACGTTCCGCCGCCGCACTCCATCGCCGCCCAGCTTCCTGCAACAATTTCAAAACTCTATCAATCAACCTGCAGCTCTTCATCCAACTTATACAATTCTTGATCAATAATCATAATAATACAAATACATCAGTAATAAAAACTTAATCCCAAATTCCTTCCAGTGAACGGACAACAAAAAACGTCCCTATCCTAAACGACGTTTTTTATTTCGACGGCCGTGAATAAAAAGAAAAAAAAATCAATTTCCTCATAATAATGCCCCACCGATCCTGTTTTCAGAGCAGTAACTGAGTGAGTTTCATCAGGAATTTCATCAAATTTCATCAGGAAGCGTCCAGGACACATGCGGTTCGATCGCATCGGAGAAATCATTTTGATTGCGTTTAACCAATTGCTTGCCATGCACATACGTTATGCTACTAATATTAGTGTAGACGAAACTAGAACTAGAAACTGTTTCGGCAAACGCCAGTTTTCGGTCTGTACTTACCGGGTATGCAGACGACGGCAATCAGGGCAAATCCAACCACGGTTCCCCACTTTTCCACAAGATGCGCCATTATAATTTATCTACAAAGAAGATTTCTTATCATACATGTTATATATACAGCAATTTTTAGTTTAATCAGCTTATTAACCGATAGTTCACAATGATGTTGGAATTCGTCTGGAAACAAGCAGCGCTCACTGCAGCACTTCCCTGTCTCGCTACTGTTCTAGTCTACGAATATAACAGCTTACAGAGTCGGCACCCCGACAGCTTCATTAAGGAAGGTAAACAGCTTCATTTAGGAAGGTAACCCGAGCCAGCAAACTCGCCTCTTCCCGCTCTAGATCTTGTCACCCTATGATGTCGAAAGACTGGCACTTACCTAGTCACAAATAAACAAACGATCAGATCGAGCCCGATGCGAATCACACAGAAATACAGGAATGTCAAATGATAAGGAAGCGAAATATCCACTGAGAAGCGATTTGATCCGAATTCTGGCAGTAATACCGATTTGGAAATGTATACCAGTTACGGTATTACCACTGTACTGACCGAAAGAATAATGTGATTCACGCGGATGACTACAATAACAATTACTTCAAAGGATAAAGGAAAACCGGAGAATGAAAGAGGAACTTTTGAAGCCCAGCAGAAGCCAGTGAAAATCCTTCTGCTGAAAGTAGGTCAAACAGTACACCGACTTGCAGGCTGCGGAATTTATTCGTATAGAGAGCAGAGACAGCTGTCACGGGACTGGCCACATTCGAACAGAAGCAGACAGGAATGCGTGACCGTGACGTATCGTACGTGTTTCGACGTGTCGGCCGCCGGTGTACATCGTGTTTCTGCATGTGTTTCTGTTCTTTCGCTGTGCACAGTCTGCAATTTTTTTGAGGTATATTATTATTAGGATTTGTGTTATATTATTCAATGCCAAATATAACAAGAAATTATCCGGAAAATGAAATCAATTAACAAAAAGCCCCTGTCGGGGACAAGGGCCGAATTACTGAAAAAAACGTCATCCTAGGTAGCAAAAGGCGGTAACGGACCCATAATAGTGGTTGACACGGGTTGTACAGGAAAATAAATCTTTTGTTTGTGGTTCTACCCCGGCGTTTGGGTCGCTTGCAGTAAAAACCCCAGTATCTGGTTGGTTGGAACACGACAAGACAGCAGAGTGCATCCCAACATATAGTACGTGTATCTCGCCTTTATGTCGACAGATTCTGAAAAATTTGTGCAAATGGTCTTCGAATTCATGCCCGAAAAGGAACAGTACCGTCAAGATTTACAGAAAATTTCGCCCGTTTCATTCCATCTGCAGCGGTCAACTTGGAACATTTGCCCATTCTCTGCAAAACCAATACTTCCATCCGACAGCCGCACAACTGCAGGAGGCCGGCCGATATCCACCAAGATCCATGTGTACAGAGCCCGGGACTCTATTCGAAGAACCTGATAATGCAGACTATTCAGTCCGTCTTCCGCTGCGCGACTCAAGGCGGTATTGGACATGTAATACGCGAAAACGTTCTTTGGGTTGAGCGCATCTTGGTCGTGATGAATCATCGTGTAGCGACCAATGGCGCGATGGCGCCGGAGAATGCTCCCCAACCGGTAGCGGACCCGCTCCGACAGGTCATCGTCTTCATTGCCCCATCCCCAGTACAGGTTAGAATAGCCGTTAACGGCATTAAACTGCTCTTTGGTGATGGAAATGACTCCTCCCATGTGGTTGCCCCACATGGGTTTATACTTGAAGGAACTAATAGCGACGGCTAATAGAGTCGGCTGGGATGAGCAAGTGTACAGGTTGTGGTCATTTTCCGGGACGAGGTCGGTGTCGTGAAAGATGAAGCAGTCAAAGCTGTGAAGTCTCGATGCCTCGATGGAAGCAACATTCAAGAGTTTTCCTGCAACATAAAGGTATGGATATGGCGTGTTTTGGATGCTGTTGTTTTGGCACGGTCGTTTTAAATACAATGCAAACGTATATGCGCGCTTGTATTCCGCTTTTACCTTTGTTAAATACGAGTCCGCCGGCTTGTTCAACGACAAAAATGACATATTCCAACCGTTGCCGTTGGAGGAATGGATGAATGTTATTCAGGAGCACATCTGCAGCATCATTCTTATTAACAAGCGTTAGCAACAAATTAATACTAACTAGAGACAGTTGTAGTTTAATGCAGCGTAAGACGTTGAAGAAGCATTTCGTATTTACCGGAAAACTAAACTTTTGCCACGTGTAGTATGTTAAATATTAAGACGCGGAATAATAATTAACTAACGTAGATGTTCCGATCGGTTGCGATTAGGGATGATAATCGCCACCTTGTGTCGGGCTCGGCAGTCGTCGGGTAGAAACCAGCCTCCCTGTTTTACTTTCGGATTGGCTTGCACAATGTCGCTCTCCGATGGCACAGTTAGAAAAACGCGCAACGATCCAAGCAATGAAGATGGCAGTTCCGGGCACGTGGTGTTGCTGTTCGATGGCAGCAGTTTTGTACCGTCATGCTTCAGTGCGTGAAAAAGACCACCCTCCTGGTCACGTATAGTTTCGAAACTGAACGTACCGGAGATCGTGATTACGATAAAATATGTCAAAATATACAGTGCAGTACAGATAAGAAGGGTACGGAAAAAATTGGAACTCGAGATCATTAGTCTGCTCGTGGGGAAAATGATTATAAAGTGAAAGCTGCTGTAACAAACTTGCAGATCGGTAGATGTTTTTCTCGTGCAAGATGATCGACATCGACAAGGTGCACCGATCTTTAGAGATGCGGATAAAGTGGATCAAAAGCCTGCAATTTAAGAACTGCATAGGCCATAGATTACATCGAAGCCGCTCGCTAGTAATTAAGAGAACAATTGCATTGTGTACTCTACATATATCTATAATAGAAATGCCATTGCAGTACAGCGACGTTGCACTCTCCGCAACGTAATACCCCCTATATATACAATAAATTAAACTGCAAGGAATGGCTATAACAATCCAGCTATTATTTTACTAAAAAATAAAATGGAAACAAAAGTTAATAACTTTATAGTTTCCCTTAGCGGAGAGAAGGATCACATATCTTACAGCAAATTAAACAGCCAAAATTTCTTTTGGGTTATTTCGGTTTGATCGGTTTTCTCTGCCTTATGTTGTTACTTGTGATTGTAGATGGTCTGGTAATTAAATATACGTTAGCTTCATAAGCGGACGTTGATGACATTCATAACCAGTCATTTGTAAGTAGCAATTACAGTGTTTATTTGGGAATGAGCTGACAGATGATGAACTTAATTAGAAGCTTACTGAAGTTTATTCACTTTACAATCTCCTGCCAACCAGAGCTTTTACTACGTATGTATACTGTGCGTCTACGCCAAAGGCATTTTACTGAGAGAAAAGACAGATCTCAGAAAGGCTCAGGCGTTCTCGAAAGTGAAAGTGACTACCGGATTTTGTCGGCAAGTGATATGATAGCTTAATTGCGAAATAAACCAATTAAAGTTTTGGTTAGTACAGAAAGTACTCAGATATTGTTGGAAATAGTTTTAATTTATTTAAATAATTTGCGTACCTTTGGGCTGATGAATTTCCCGTGAAATGTGCTATATTTGGTATCAAGTCACGGAACATTAAGATTCTGCAAAGCGTAATCTCACAGTCAGCCAGAGCGATTTTAAAAGCGGTCAA
The DNA here is from genome assembly GCA_034698045.1 of Paramacrobiotus richtersi. Lineage (NCBI taxonomy): Eukaryota > Metazoa > Tardigrada > Eutardigrada > Parachela > Macrobiotidae > Paramacrobiotus > Paramacrobiotus richtersi. Next base: position 6,590 of record JAQGAU010003419.1, read on the forward strand.
AAGCAAGAACTCATCCAATTCCCCGTTTTCAGCAGTACGGGCTTTATCATCGATCTAATCTTTTTTGCATGTACATGTACATATAGAGCACAGCAGCCATAGCACAGTATATCCGAGAAAATTTATTAATATAAATACAAAGTGACTCTGTTTGTTACTCGACCGTGGAGTCGAAGCACATAAAAACTGCGTGTTATACATGTGTTGTGCAGCTAATAACACACATTAAAGCTGTCACAAGCCGAATTGTGTAAAGTTCGATTTGTAGGCATATGTGGTGCAGTCCCGCTGAGAAAACCAATACGTGGATAGTATAAGATGAATGACCGAATACACCAACGGCTGTGATTTAGAATTATAATGTGCCCAGTCCATGTTTGGTCGCGATAATACGGATTGTTCCCCTGTTAATTTTTTTATTGGCAATCGTCCGGAGGCAAGGACGACGGCACTACCGTATAAAAAATTCAGAACTCAAATGGCTGTAGGGACAGTGTACTTCAGATGACGACAAGTGCGAGGCAGCACTACGGTATACGTATGTACAGAAGAGTACTGCACATACGCCAGGATTACTAGGTAGCCACGCACTTCATTCGTCCGTCTGATGGCGTACAGTTTACGTCAACTACAGAGGATTTTTGAACTGGCATTCGCACTCTTTTCCTAGGTAGGGTTTCAGCCTTTTTTGCTTGCATGGAGACCGAGCGAGCTCAGAGGAAACAATAAACATGCAAACAGAATCGCTGATTATTAGATGTAACTCGATCGATCTGACGGCATGTATAAAGCGCCAGTAAAAAGGTACGATGGCAAATGGCAGTATTAGTAGGAGATAAGTTATAACAGAGTGAGAACAGAGTCTGGCCGATAACCACAGAATGCGAGCCGAATGGTAAGCAAAAGCATCAAAATCTGATGACAGGTTTTCTGGATATTACAGTAAATGGTCAAATGCGAAGCCGTTTCGCGTACGTGTGCAAGTACATGCGCGCATACAGTTAGATCAGTACTGTAGAGTTGCACATGACTTTATAGCGTGCGTGATACATGTAGGTCTACGCACATTTGAATTGTTAATGTTCGAGATTCTGCAATCAGGTAGCCGCATCTCGAAAGTCATTCCCCTTTTGTGGTACGGATACGTAGTAATCCATGGAAAGACCGCAATTCGCAATCAAAACTGTTGACATTGACAATTCGTATGGACACTTTTCCTATCCTTCAGTCATAAATGATATCGCGAATGCGCTTAAAACTCTATGTTTGCAAATTCTTACAGAAAGCCAATCCTGGAACTGAGTGTCGTGCCACCATTTTAAAATCATTAGTTGTAAACTTGTGGCAGCCGCATCTTGTGCGTGATTGTACTACAGACGTTTCTATACAATAAACTTTCACGTTCGACAGAAAATAGTACCCTTTTCATTCCATGAGCAACGGTCTATCTGGTACACCCGATCCGGCTGTTCCTGATCCACAAATCTAACTTTTCCATCCATCGACCGCATGACTGCAGGAGGCTGTCCCACATCCAGCAGTATCCATGTGTACAACGCCCGTTTCTCGGCCCGAACAACTCGGTAATGCAGACTGTTCAGTCCGTCATCCGCTGCGCGGCTCAGAGCTGTTTTGGATAAGTGATACCCAAGCACGTTCTGTGGGTTCAGGACATCTCGGTCATGAGGGATCATGGTGTAGCGGCCGATAGCGCGATGCGGGCGAAAAATGCTTCCCAAACGGTAGCGTACCCGCTCTGAAAGGTCATCGTCTTCGTTGCCCCATCCCCAATACAGATTCGGGTAGCCGTTAATGGCGTTGAAATGATCTTTGGTGATGGAGATGACTCCGCCAAAGTAGCTGTCGTACATGGGTTTGTATTGGGATGAACTAATGACCACGGATAAAAGGGTCGGTTGGGATGAACAGGCGTACAGGTTGTGGTCGTTTTCCGGGATGAGGTCGGTATCGTGGAAGATGAAGCAGTCAAAGTTGTGATGTTTGGATGCCTCGATGGATCCGACATTCAGGAGCTTTCCTGCAACACAATAGTGGTTATGGCGCGTTTTGTCTACTTTGACTTTCGGGCATGCTTGCTTTCATATATATCGCACGTATCCCCGCACACAGTACCTCTGTTAAATACGACTCCGCCGGCTTGCTCAACAACAAAAATCATATATTCCAGCCTCTGTCGTTGGAGAAATGGATGTATGCTATTCAGAAGCACATCTGCAACATAAGCGCACCGTGAAGCAGCATTACCTACATATGCTGTTTACTTGTGCATTAAAATGATGATAAACCGAGATCGTATGTTTGCTGGAAAGGGAACGTCGGCTGTACGGTGTCATTTGTGTTATCATTCATGTTAATTTTCCTCACATCCGCGTGGCCCACGGATCCCGAACGAAGTTTGAACAATGTGCTAATTAAAATTCAGTTGTGATGGGCAGCCCTCCTGACCTCACTGAATTCATTTAGCAAAGGTGAAGGTTTTAAGTTATCTGTACGGTACTTACTTATTTCGTTAAAAATTCCCACAAAATAAAAATTCTTTCAGCATGCAGTCCTTCGAACATTGTTACAAAAAATTGCTTGCTTCAGACACACAAAACATTAATTCAAAAAAGGACACCTATCTTTAGAATGAAACGAAACGTTCACGGGAAGTTGCCGCGTCCGCCACGTGTGCAATCACAACCACAAACTAACCAATACATTTTTTGCTGATTACACACTTTCGCTCTTCTATGAAGTAAAAGTGGAGTATTAAGTAATAAGTATGCTCTTCAAAAGTGTGGAACACTTGACCGAAATCACTCAAATGAGCCTCATAATTAATCAGCTTGCTTGATCCAGCCAGCACACCTTGGCAACGGCTATTGTGCGAAACAGAAACTGTGCACCCTACTTGAGGCGTATTAACGGTGGTTCTTATTGGCTCGGCCCTAGTTAGCAACCCGCTCAACGGTTTTATGCATTTTATTGGGCGAACAGGAGAAGTGCAAAGACATGGACTAACGTAGATGTTCCGATCGGTTGCGATAAGGAATGACAATCGCCACTTTTTGTCTGGCCCGACAGTCTTCCGGTTGGAACCAGCCTCCTTCCTTTACATTGGGATTTGTTTGCACGATGTCATTCTCCGATGGTACATCAAGCGTCACACGCAGCGAACCAAGCAATGAGGATGGTAATTCCGGACACTTGACACTGCTGTTCGTTGGCAGTGATGCTGTGCCGTCATGCAAAAGGGCGTGAAAGATGTTGAATTTCTGTTTGCGCACAATTTGGAAATCAGAAGTACTGGCAATCATAATGACGATTAAATATGTCGAAATAAACAACACAGTACAGATAAAAAGGGTACGCAAAACGTCATAAATCGAGATCATCAGGCTGCAGTTTTCTGAGCGGAAATGAGTTTTACAATAAAGTTGGATCAACGTCTGCAATAGCAGAGCACGATTGCATTCAAGCCGACAATTTAAAGTTTGCAGTGTCGAATAAACAGCTGATCATCACTCCCGAGGTGGAACAGGAGCGTTTCCAAGGACTTATAACAGATGCACGGTAGACGTAAAGAAATGATTAGGGGAAAAAGAATGGAACCAAAAACACTTTACTTCAATAAGCAGAGACGCCGCAGAGGATTGCTTGTATAAGCAAGCTAAACCGGCATAAAAATTTTGAGTTGTTTCAGTTTGATGGTTTTGCTACGCTTTTTGGGTATCCCACTTCTAACTGCAGATGGTTTGATAACTATATAAACCGGCTTTCATAAACGGACATTGATGACATGCAGACCTAGTTATTTATGAGCATAGCAGCAGTTATCTGGGCACTACGGCAGTGACGGCATGTTAGGAATTTTATATCAGTTTGGTAATGCTGTAGGGGTTCATTCACCTCATTTTCCGCGCCAGCTGAAAACTTACCACTGCAGAGTCAAATTCGCTGGCGTTTTGAAAAAAACGTACGGGATTTCAAAACTCGAACCATTCTGAAAGTAGTGTCTGCTCAATTATTCAGAAATAATCAGTCAAACTTTTATCCCAAACAGCGTCTTTAACTGCCAAATGAAGTAATGCATGTAAGCTAAGCTTGTACAGATACATCAAAATATAGTGACGTATATCACAGACCGTGTCCAGCTTGTACATTTACAATTGTTAGTACTTACATTGTTAATAGAGACGCACTTTGCATCCTACATATATACGTACTTAACAAGAAGTACACGACGTTTTGGTTGCGTGTGTTTTGATCCTGATCATAAAAATTACACTGCAATGTGACTGCATGATGCAGCCAATTGCAGCTCATTTCTGTATCACAATCTGAGGAAATCTTATTGTGAGCATCGTAATACATCGTTTCTGAAGTAACTAGTGCCAAAAATACGTTCAAGATTTGCAGAAAATGTTGCTCTTTTCATTCCATATACAACGGTCCAGCTGGAACACCTTCCCGTGATCCACAAGTCCCACTTTTCCATCCGACAACCGTACGACTGCGGGAGGCTGTCCAACATCCACAAGTATCCATGTATACAACGCCCGTTTCTCAATCCGAACAACTCGGTAATGCAGATTGTTCAGTCCGTCCTCCGGTGCGCGACTCAGCGCCGCTTTGGATAAGTACTCCCCAAGTACGTTCGGTTGGTTCAGCGCATCTCTCTCATGAGGGATCATGGTGAAGCGTCCGACGGCGCGATGTGGACGAAAAATGCTACCAAACCGGTAGCGTACTCGGTCCGAAAGGTCATCGTCTTCTTTGCCCCATCCCCAGTACAGATTCGGGTAGCCGTTAACGGCGGTGAACTGGTCTTTGGTAATGGAAATGACGCCGCCAAAGTATGTGGCGTACATGGGTTTGTATTGGGATGAACTAATGGCCACGGATACAAGGGTCGGTTTGGCTGCGCAGGAGTACAGGTTGCGATCGTTTTCGGGGAGCAGATCAGTGTCGTGGAAGATAAAGCAATCAAACTTGTCAGTTTGGTTGATCTCCATGAAACCAGCATTCATGATCTTTCCTACAAGACCGAGTGATTGGATCTGAATGAATCAAAATGAATGAATCTGATGAACCGAAAGAAGCTATAGCTGAGACAGAAAAATAACTCGGTGAAAAGCGAGATTTTTGCGGTACGAGTCTGGAGTTGTAATTAGTAACCGAGGTATGCTGAAAACAGGTAGCTACTGGCCGCTGTAATCTTGTACCTCTGTTAAAGGTGAGATTGCCGGCTTGCTCAATAAGAAAAATTGCATATTCGAAGCGTTGCCGCTGCAGGAATGGATGTATATTATTTAGCAGCACACCTGCAATAAAAAAACATTGTGCTGCTTACTAGTTAGTATTCATGTTAATGCTTGCTCACTTTGACGCTAATCTGCACAGGAAGCTGAGTATCCACAAAGATACAAAAAGGAGTAAGTTTGCTTACGTAAATGTTCCGATCGATTGCGATAAGGGATGATAATCGCAACTTTTTGCCTGGCTCGACAGTCCTCCGGTCGGAACCAGCCTCCTTGTTTGACATTGGGATTGGCTTGCACGATATCGCTCTCGGATGGTGCGGCAAGAGAAACATGAAAAGCACCAAGCAATGTAGAGGGTAATTCCGGACATGTGATGCTGCTGTTTGACGGTAGTCCCGTTGTGCCGTCATGCATAAGAGCTTGAAAAATGTTGAATTTTGTATCAGGTGCAATTTCGTAATGAGAAGTACCGATAATGTTAATGACGATTAAATATGTTGAAATAAACAATACAGCACAGATAAAAAGAGTGCGGACAACTTCGTAAGAAGAAAGCATTGGTCACTAGTTTTTTTGGGAGAAAAGATGGACAATTACGCTGAGTTTCCTGCCAATCTTCTGGAGTTTTGGTCGAGCTTTCATCGATTAAACTGTTCATAAAAGTATGCCATTATGTTTAGTTTTAATGTACAAAGCTTCAGTTCTTCGTGCAAGCTTAAATTCTTCGCCGGCTTTTCGCGTTAGTAGTTCAGATGAAATGCCTGCAGCATACCGTTTCTGCTTGGCGATAATAAAGTGACTGAACCCGCATCGCTGATAGTGTACAAGCGTAAAAATTCATCGTTGGCTAAATATTGCAGAGCATGGATACTTACTCACAAGTCACAGGTGATCATGTCTGAATGTCATTGACGTCCGCTTAGCAAAACTTGTTTTCACTGATCACACCGTTTGCGGTCTAAGCGTCAACCAACGCAAGACAGAAAGAATCCGATGAAAGTGAAATCACTTAGCGTTTTTATGTCTAGTTTACTGTCTGGAAATAAGCAACCACTAACTGGCCACCACAAGTGAAAATCCGTTACGCAAGAAACTGCATCATACACAGATAGTGTACTGACCATAATATATTTTTGCCATGACGAAGGCTTTAAAAAACTGCATTTCCACACTGACAGAAACGGTGAAACACCATGTATATCCATAGAGCATCAAAAGTTTAAGTATCACATTAAAATACTGTACACTAGCTAGCTTCACCGTAAGATTATTCTGAAAAGGATTATGTTGATTGTTGAAAAAGTGGGCCGAACGCTGCCAACCAATCAAAAAAATCACTTGAGACTGGAAATGCGTTGGGTACTTCAAGAAATGTGAAACTGATGGAAAACTGTGAGTTTTATGCTGTTCACAGCTTAGAAG
>JAQGAU010003420.1:0-13277 GCA_034698045.1 Paramacrobiotus richtersi
TGCTTTGCTCACAGTATTCCCCAAGGCAGACATCCGAACCGTTGAATAGTTCCGTTCAATGACTGGAATATCCCATGCTGATTGTCTTTTCCGACTGGCTTCATCTGGAAGTTCGCAACTGAAACGTTCTGTCCACAACTTAACCGCAGCTTCAGCGATTGTCTCACTGGCCGGAGGGAAGATCTCGGAGCACAAAACATGCACGGAATGAGCCGACGACACAAAGGCCGGTAAAGCTAACTCATCCGCACAGCGCACGCCAAGTCCTGCTCTCCATACAGGAAGACTCATCTGCAGCCACAGGTTATCTGAAATATTAGTGTTTACGATGGTCTGGACCGCCCCACGCAGGACACTGTCAAAAGATCGGAGAATGTCCGGACATTCATAACACGGGCTGGTCCGCAATAAATACATCAATTTGGGAATAGCGAAGCACTTGGTAAGGAGATACAATGCATGATGGGATGGTAAACACTGCATACGCCTTGTCATTGTTCGAAGTTCTTCCACCTTTTTCCCCAGAAACTTTGGAACCGTCTGAGCATTCAAAGCTGCTCCTAAAACCGACAGATTGTCTTCTTCCAGTACAATCAATTCTGGCCAGCGCGTGAGGAAAAACTGCTTCGCTTCTTCGCGTTCTTCCGTTGTCCCCCCAAAAACAAAGATTTCACATTTCGTCATATTCAGTTCCAGACCACGTACAACGTGTTATGATGCAGTGCTATACTTGTAGGATCCGACAATATTCCAGTTAGTTGTCGCCGCTCACCATCATCGATTGAAACACATTCCACTTTCTGGACAATATGACAAAGATAAAAGCTCTGATTACGGAATTATGGAAAATGTATAACTTAACCACTAACCAGAGAACTAATCCAGCATAATTCATTATTGTCCTCGTCTACAGTTAAAGCATGATGCCGTTGAAACCCAGTGTTAAGCAAAATTCGACGCCCACTGCCATTAAAATGCGCTGTCTCAATTGCATTTTGGTTTATCCAGAAGAGTGACCTTCACATGGCAAATTGAATCAGGGCATTTCGAAACAACTTTAGTAACCGTACGTTCATTTACGCACTGCAGATGAGAGTGGACCGCGATGGCACGTATATCCATGTTATGGCCGTCAGTGATGGTTTTATAACCGGCACCGACGTCAGATAAATTGGTCAGAAAGATACTTTTGCTGTCGGTCCAAAATAGGCTGCGACTGACTGACGGGATCGATGGTCATTGCAGTCACGTTAACTGCAAAATGCTATCCCTAAACTGCCTGTACGAAGGAAGAATGCAGAAAGGATCTGTTTACCGTTTTGCTGTACATTTTTCCCTTCAACTATAGTTGAATATAACTTTCCGTCGGCGGGGGTCTTTTTAATAGCATGTTCATTTGCCCAGTAAATGTGCCGTTCCCAACAATTGACGGCCCAGGCCCTAACATATCCCTTGCAAGAAAAAAGTCGGTAGCAATTAGTGAGTATCGTCCGTCCTCCTCGATTGCCCTGTTAAATCGAAGGTATTTGAACCAGGTTTCCCCATGGCTTTCTTCTGGCTGGGCCACAAGGACAACTCCATTGGTAGTTGCTAAAACAATACTGCATTCGAACACAGCTTCAAGGCTGTCTGTTTTTAGTCAGTAGTGCAATTCTGGCAATTCCGAGAAATCAAAAACTAGCACTATTAGTTGTCCAGGCGACGGAGGCGAGCGCAACCACCTGTCCGCGGCGGATTGTGTCGTGGCGAAAGTCTGGCCGCGAAAAATCGTGGGGCCGTGTCGATAACGATAACCGCTCACGGGAATACTGGTAACGAACATTTGTTTTGCGTATCTTTGATCTGTGGATGGTGACACCGTCTGCGTATATATCTATGTTCTCCCCAACTTTCACCCTAACCCTGCCCTTCCACCGGGTTTGTCCCCAAATGTAACAATTATTAAAGCGCGTCAAATTAGGTCGAGTTCAGCCGGTGTCTTAATCGTTAGCGCAAAACAACGTATTGCCCAGTTTTATAGGTATTACAGCAATAAGGAATTAGTCTGACTTACGGGCCATGTCCACCCGGATTGGTTGGGATTCGACGGCGTCGCCGATGCCATTGTTCGCAGCTGTACTCACCGACGTCAGAGGGAGCAAAATTGACGATCTTCAGACTGCCGGTGTCGGGCAGCGGGCTGGTGGCGCCGTTGTCCGCCTGTCAACACTTGCACATTAAACAATAATGATAGGCTTTGGGTTCAAACCTTGAAGATCCAATGGACGGAAGGTTTAGGATTGCCACTGGCAATACAATTCAAAATGAAGCTGTCGCGATTCGCAACCTCATTCAATTGTTCCGATCGCAGTTCCACAGCTGGCGGATCTGTGTGACAGTAACGCAGAAAAGCTTAAAAAAAACGTTCATTAAACTACCATAGTAACTACCGTAATAACATTTATCGCTAGAAGTGCTTTGGGATGCCATATTAATTAAATGGCATGTTATTATTAATGGATTATCGTGCTATTGGGTTACACGTCTGGGAAGACAAAATCTGGATGTTTTGCCAAAACATCCCATCTTTGTAATGATCCCTTGACACGAGAACTGGTTACATTTAATGCTTACAGTTAATGACAACGGTGTGCACGACTTTCATCTAGTCCCGGTCAGTCTGCATTACAAGACAACTGTAGCTGCCATTGTCATTTTTACCGGCCGGGGACAGGATGAGGTTGTGGAAGCGTTGATCTGGCGAGACGTCCAGTGTCAAGTTGCGATTCCGAGAGGTTTTGCGGTTGCCGTTCGTTAACATCTTCGTCTCCTTCATCCACATGATGACTCCGCTGTTAGCATTTTCGATCTCGCATGGAAGCACTATTTCTTCCCCGGCAAGAACGGTAAAGTGTTGCCCTGAGGTGAGTAGACGCGCCGGTTGCAAAGTGTCCTCTCCTTCCGCCCTTTCTGGACTGAGTTTGGTAATATTAGTATTTGTTTCGTTGCTGACTTCTGCAGAGCGAAAATGTATGGAAAGGTAATGTCAGACATTAAGCCGGTATACCTAAAGCTTCTGAAGAATTATTTGTAGCGTATGGTAGTCATTTCGTAGGCGCAGTCAACTACTGTACAGTATATAAAATATACAAGATTTTGATATTATGGCAAATGCGCCTGTAACGGGCATGACAGTTCTGGAAAGTATTCACCAGCTTCCAAATCTTTTTAAGCGATAGAAGTTTCAGTTGACAGCTGCGCTTTACCTTTATGGACTGCAGTAACAACACAAAAGCCGAAGGACACGAGTAATACCGCGAAACTTGCTCTTTTGGCCATGTCTAAACACTCTGGTAGTGCAGAAATTACCGCAACGATTAAAGTACACCTTGTAGCGCTTTCGTTGCTGTGGAACGCTACGCTGTCATATCCCTTCTTCTGCCGCGAGCCTGCTATTTTTGAAGATATTGCCATGTCGGCTGGTGTAGAAAACTGCACTCTCGATCACAATCGTTGCAATCTTTTGAACGATTTGCTACTGATAACGTGCCAGACATTTGGTGATAAAATCAATAGAAAACCGAGTTTCCTTGACCAGGACACGGAGCACGCAGGCATGTTATTAATAATTAACTGTCGCAACTGCACGTTTTCTTTGCTTATGTGTACAGCAAAGGAAGAAACGGAAAACTGCCATTGAAAATGCTTGGAGGGCGAAATTCGGATTTTTGCACCATGGTCACTTTGTTACATACAGTATATCATACATGAGTCAGCCGACTGTCATGTCCAAGGCATTAAATTTTGTTGGTTGCATTACAGTTGCAAGGCTGTTTCAGCCTGCCACAACAACAACAACAACAATTTATTCCTCAACAACTGCAGACTGATTCCACCGCACTGACGCACTTTTTCGCCGATTTTTTATAAAATCAGCGAGAAGTAACATTGCTTATCTGTAACGTAAAATTGAAAGCCCTCTTTGTTGACTACATAACGGCATAAAATGACAGAGATCAGAGCTACCCTGCTCTCATGGCACCACCCAGATTCCAGAACACCGTGTGCGAGAAGTAGCTGCGAAGCGTTTCCAGCGGTGGGAACTTTCTTTCAGATAATTGGTCAGAAAATCTGCTGGTTCTGAAATGATACCAAATCGCATTCATATCGTCACTGAAAGAGTCCTTTAGCCTAGAAACTGTTTCCAGGCTCGCTTGGATGGGACCTTCAGGTTTTAGAGCCCCTCAGGGATCGAGGGGGCAAGGGCAGGCAGGAAACGGTGCTCTATCAATGCTGGGGATAAGACAATCAGTTGTTTTCTTTCAAAAAACATACGGACATGCTTAGCCCAAAATTTCTAATCAGTTTCGGATGTTGGTCAAACGAATTTGGTCATAGCTGCATTACGGTGACAGTAGCCGGAAACAATGTCCAAAAACTCAAAACGAGAATTTTTGCCACATTTTCGATAAATTCCTTCTCTGAAACCGGGCGTTCATTAATCTCAAGTAAATTCAGATGATTAGCGTGTCATTTATTGCTGATATTAAAAATCTTAAAAGACAGTTCTAGAGGCTTTTGAATTTTGGTAAGTTTTTGGAAGGAAAAATTGGTGTTTTTGGAAAGAACTCGGGTCGCGTTAGGGCGCGCGTCCTTGCACCTGTGGTTTGCAACTTAAACAGCTGCAATTACGCTTAATTCCCCGTGAAATGCTTTGTGAATGAAGTGGTGTATAGGCCGAAACTGCAGTATTACAATGATCTCGGCGGTGAATTTTCCAGCGAAGTGCGTCAGTGCGGCGAAATCGGGCTGTAATTCGTCCTGCAGGGCCACTGTTCGAAATGGCATACAAACATCCAACAAAGAAAACCTACATGTATAAAAGTACAGGACACGGCGTTACGAAACATACTAAAAAGTTCGGTTAGATATCCGGCTTTTGTTTATTATGTTAGATATTATGTGTACATACACATAAAAGAAACGAAAAAACATAAACAAGAACCAGGAATTTAGGCAGTTTCTACTCCCATCCACCATCAAGAACTAATCGCCCACGGAAAAAATCTCTAGCATCGTTCAAAACTCTAATGGCCAATTACCCAAAGATATGCGTGTCCTGGTCTAGCGTCGCGTTTCGATCCTTGCTGTTGAGACATTGTTTAAGGTATTCCAGAACGTCTGGCACCTTGGCTGTGAGTTTTCCAAGAATCAGCTCGCGAGTAGGCAGGTGGAGTCGGCAGTCGAAGAGGGCATGCCTGAGATTAATCATCTAACATTTTGCTCACATGGGTTATGACTTTAAATTGAGCCAGAAAGTTTTGGGCATGAGAAAAACGAAACACTTTGGAAAAACAAAGTTTCTACAACTCTTTTTCGAGTTCCACGAAATTCTAATGTGATAAAGGTTTTGGATATAGAAGTTTTACTGTTTCTTTGGGCACGTGTATTGAAAACAACAACTTATTCCACGGGTAATGCGTATAATAATATTTCTATACCATTTCAGGTTCATATAAATCTGTGAAGTATTATGAATTTGGCGGGAAGAGCAAGTGGCCGGTCACAGATGTTAATACCACAGGCTTGTGTGTAAGCATCGTCATACGTATTTATTATCAAAGCACGCGGGATAAACGACAGCTGTGTGCGAACCTGGGCAACACAAACAAGTACATGTAACGAGTTCCTATACGCCTTACATCTTTGTCGACAATCCTTAAACTCTCAAGTGGAGCACTGGTCTAATTGTAAGTGAGCTGCTAGAACAAATCGCCGTGCATTACTCAAACTGCAAACCGGAACATGCAACGTCTGCAGTGTACGAGTACCATCCCTCCACCACAAAAGGCGGCATGTTCAAAATTTCAGATGCAGCTGTGTTTATGCAGTGGTTGTTTCAAGGCAATGAATGCGATTCAGTGCAGTCCGAGTATTCTGAACTCTGAGCATGTACGGTAATGTGCGCATCAGTACAAAGGAAGTATAGTCCTTAAATGCCGTTAAAGAATGCTATTAAACCATCTGCCGTCCGGCGAAAATCAGCACAAACAGATACTGGACGAGACACAGGGAGCAAAACTATAATACCATGTTGCAGAGTCACGAGTTGATTATATAAGCGGCAAAAATGGAGAAAACTACTGCAAATCAATTTTACCAGGGATTTCTTACAGCCGATTATTGGACTCGAAACAGCTCGCGGAAGCTTTAATGACTTGTCTCAGGTACGCTGAAGGAATACGTATCCGCAAAAAGATTCCATCCCTTGGCGTTCTCGACGGCAACCTTGAGAACGTAACTGGTACCAGGGTGCAAGTTCTTAATAAATAGAGCGATACGGGTCAGATTCGTCCCATTTCATACTGCACAGTAGAGTACCTGCAGCACGTGGGAGCGCATGTAAGTCTCTGCACTCCCTGTCTGGTGTACTAAATCCCCGATTTTAGAAACTGTTGTTTCTTCCTTTATCGGTCCTTCGTGGGTCTGGTTTACCTGTAGGGAATACCAGAAAGGCAGTGCTGGCATTTGACAGCAATGTTTACTCGGTATACGCAGTAAAGTGTACATTTGAGGTACCTCTCGATAGGCAAGGCGGTATTGTTTAATTGGGCTCGCAGACTCCGCAGATATAATGACACGTTTTTGGAGTAGTTGCTCTGGTACGTATTCGACACTGACGTGTGTCACTTGTGCGCGGTCTGTAAGAATCGTTACCAGAAAAATATATTTTAAACGTACGCTGTTATGCTATCAAACGCTTTGCTCACCGGTTAAAAACAGGTTGAGCTGCACCTTTCCTTGCTCGTTTTTAAGCAAACAGATGTATTTTCCCAAATCGGTTTCTTGCACATTATGAAGCCATAATACAGTTTCAACTCGGGGACCGAGCACGTTGCTTTCAAAACGGTATTGATCGTCCATTGGTATCTATTACAAACACGCTCATGGACTCGTGCTCCAGAACGTATCCCAGACAGATGTTGTCGATCTTTTCAGAAGACTTACTGCAGCGAGTGCCCCATCGGTTTGATTGGAACGAAACCATGAGACGGTTATTTCGCCAGGTGGACTGGCCTGGAACACGCAGCTCACACTAGCAGTACGACCGACCTGTGTTACAAAGACCTTCTTCTTCTCCGCTAATTCTGGCGCAACTGAAACGAAAAAGCACAAGTCTGAATATTCTCGCGACAGGTTGTTTGCGGAAGTAGTCTGCCATTGAATCCGCGTCCGAGAAACAATCATTCGCAACGATGTGTACGACTCTACAGCAAAAGCTTCGGTACCTCTCAACAATATAATGCTTTGCTTACAAGTGACGACGATGCGTGCGGTCGGCGAAAGCACCGTAGGGCCGATTCCATTGTCGGCCGTGCAGCGATATTTGCCAGAATCTGCCCGGTCTAGGTGCGTAATGTTAATGGTATGCTGACCCAATAACATTGGCAAATCTGTCGCAGCACCGTACTCATTCTGCAATATTTTCACACTTCGCAGGGATACTAATGCCATTTCTGTATAATTACCGTAAAAATCCATCTCACGACCGGTGGCGGCTGGCCTTTAACGGTGCAGTTCAGGGAAACGTTATGTTTTGCTGATGCATCTGCGGTTACTATTCGTGGCTGTAGATCGAGAGTTGGAGGATCTGCTCCATGAAAACACGACAAATTCCAGAGAATTGTGACGATATTAAGCAGACTAGTATGTCTTACAGTTAACGGCAAGTGTATGGGTGACGTTAGCTGGTGTCGTCTGTATGTGGCACGTGTATGTGCCCTGGTCTTCAACGCGTAGTTGGCCGATGACCAGATTGTGGAAACGTCCGTTGGGAGTGACAACCAGTTGGATATCCGGCCGGATGGTAATCTTGGCGCTGCCGTTATAAAGTAACTGGCTGCCCTTTGTCCAGACTATGGTTCCGCTGTCAGCGCTCCGAATTTTGCAGGGAAGCAGCACGTTTTGGCCGCGTACTCGGGTAAGGTTTAATGCCTTGGTTGTGATATTTGGTTGTGCAGAGTCTAAAAGCAGCAGTAATTCGTTTAGATAGTGTAACTGTTGTACACTACATTAATCCACAGATTCAGTATGCACAAGAAAGACGCATTATTTTTTTTAAACGATTAGGAAAAAGTGACTTTGACTACCGAAAGGCATGCATTTTCGGTGCCGCTAGAATACCGTGTATCGAATGCGATAGACATCAAGCCTGATCAAGGGCTAGTTGTCTTTGCCTAAACCAGTAATAACGTTTCCGCCCGTGTTGGTTTACGCGCGGCGGCACGAGTCGAAACACACGGTAAAGCGATTGATGCCAACGTCATGCTGAACGTGATTGGATAACTGATCTGCCCTGCTAAATCAAGCAGACTGGCTTGGTGAAAACCTGTTCCTGAGGACGAGTACTCCATTACCAGTGCCGCTTTTACCAATTCCAGTATCATCACCACTACCATTATTAAAACCAGTTTGAGTACCACTCATGAATTAAAATTACCTGCATTAATCACGCATCTGTTGTACTTTGCCTCTTTAACTAAGCTTTGCCGGTATACGACACCTTTACGGGACGTGACGTCATTACGCCGATGGATGCATGCCTGCTTTAGACGATGCTTATAACAGCAGCGCAAGCTCTAGTCACCGGCGACTCATCGCACTTTAACCGACCTCGCTTTTCTACAAATCGGGCTTGTATCATCATGTTACGGGAATAACGAGCCAACATCAACATTCTACGTACATGGGGAACACTGCTCTGGAAGGAACACCATGCCACACGGCCTGTCTGCGTTAATAGCCGCAACAGGTGTTGGAGTACAGCTGGCTGGGTCACATTCAGTATTTAGTCGTTTGATCGCATATCTAAAAATCTTCGAAACACCGTGATAAACCTAGACGTAGAAAACACTTGACTGACTTGTAATCCGGCCAATATTGGCCATTATCAACAGTGTCCTCTGTGAAGTACAACCGGCCCTGATGCATTGCTATCTTGGTTAACGCTGGATCTGAAAGTTTGGCAACCAGTTGTCGCCGCTGACTGCCGTCGATCGAAGAACATTCCAACTTCTGGACAGCATGACAGAGTGACATTAGCAGATTATAGAACTATGGAAACTGTGCGTGCACAACCTCTGCGTTAATCCAGCATATTTCATCCTTATCCTCGTCCACAGCCAGTGCATGATGGAGCTGGAATCAAATGTTGGCAAACGTTCGACGCCCACTGCCATTCACATACGCCGTCTCGATGGCATTTCCGTTTATCCAGAAAAGTGACCTTCGCAACAAATATCCAGTCAAATTGTAGGATAAAGATTCTGAAACAGTTTACATACTGCTGAGAAGGATGGACCGCCATCGCACGGATATCCATTTTCTGCCCGTTAACAATCGTCTTGTGGCCTGCCCCGACGTCCGATAAACTGGCCACAGATATGCTGTGGTTGTTGGCCCAAAAAAGGCTGCCCGTAACTGGATCGGCGGTCAAGGCGGTTGCGGTAACTGCAAGAAGCAATGAATAGTATTCTGTCCGAAGGGATGGTCTACCAAGAAGTCCGTTACCGTTGCGCAGTAAAGGTGACCCTCCATATCCCAAGGCATTACCATATGAGGGAAAATACTGTACTTTGTCGATAGTACGTTCTTTCTCATTTGCCCAGTAAATACCCTGATCTGAACAAGAGGCGGCAATGACGCTAATACCATCCCCGGTGTACTGGGTAGGGGGGTGGAGTTGCGGCACATTGTCAGGGTGGTGAAACATAAACTTGTTGGACTGAGCCACAACAACAACTCCGTTCCTAGTTGCTACAAAAAAGACTGCAATCCACCACGAGTTTCTTGCCTTTTTGGAATACACTGGTACGAAAACTGTAATTCTGGTTCATCCACGCGGCCATGGCGTAAAAAACCATGACAAACTTGGAACTGTACTTCGTTGTCCTGTGTCACTCTATGGTCAAAAGTCCCAGCCAGCGTTATGGCTCGTACTGTCTCTTGCCGTGTGTGCAGCGACAGCGTAGCCGAATGGGGCTTTTGACCACAGAGCGACGCACCCGGGGCACATGACAATGAAGTCCTCATACATTACTAAGTTGGACGGTTGCCCAGTTGTGCAGCACAGCAATGAGGAATTAGGCTGACTTACGCGCCATGTCCACCCGGAATGGTTGTGATTCGACGGGGTCGCCGATGCCGTTGTCCGCCACACAGTTGTACTCACCGGCGGCAGAGGGAGCAAAATTATCAATCTCCATGTGCGGGCTGCCGATTTCGTGCAGTGTGCTGGTGTCACCGCTGTCCGCCTGTCGACACTTTGCTGATTACGCAACATTGTCAGGCAGAATTGGCTCAAACCTTGAAGATCCATTTGATAGACGGTTCGGGATTGCCGCTGACCACACAGTTCAAGGTGAAGCTGTCGCTTCCCCTAACCTCGATTACTTGTCGCCGTGGAACGTCCACACGTGGCGGATCTGTGTCACAGTAACGCACAGACAGTTATAAAGATGTCGCACCGTCGACTGAATTAGTAAAATGTACCGCTAGATGTTGTAAAAGAATGAGACGGCATCATTAACGAATGTTTTGACCACACAAAGATTTAGGACAATGTAGATACCCATTGCACAGTAATCACTATGAGAGCCGTTACATGGGCTTTTTACTAACTGATGTCGTTGTTCATACGCTCTTACTGCTGTTATTCCGTTTACAATGGTTTAAAAATAATATTGTATAAAGACACATTGGTATTTTCCCTTGGAATTTGTCAGTTTAAGTGCTGCGATATGCAGCGAAAATAAATTTATCGCATGGTGTAACGTTACTTACAATGAACGACGACGGTGTGCACGACTTTGATCAATTCCCGGTCGGCCTGCATTACGAGACAGCTGTAGTTGCCATTATCGTTTCTACCCGCCTTGGTGAGAACAAGGTTGTAGAAGCGTTGATCAGGCGATACATCCAGGGCTAAGTTGCGGTTCCGGGAGATTTTGCGGTTGCCGCTGGTCAGCATTTTCGTCTCCTTCGTCCACATGACGACTCCTCTGTCGGCATTTTCGATCTCGCAAGGGAACACTATTTCTTCCCCGACCAGCTTTGTAAAGCGTTGCGTTGCGGTAAGGATACGTGCCTGCTGTTGAGTGTCCTCATCTTCATTCGTTTCTTGTTCAGATATGGTGACGTTCGGGTTTGTTGCGGAATCAACTTCTTTCAAAACAAAACAGCATGAAAATAAAATATCAAGAAAGCAGTTAAACTCTCATACAGCTAACCGGTTTTTATTATATTTTCTGGAGAATTATTCGCACATAATATATTATGGTGATCCTATCGTAATCGCAGCAAATATACAGTGCGTTTCAGAAATCCGCTTTTGACGGCACTGGCACGGCCGGACCGGCCGGTTAGTTTACTGGCGAACTTTTAGAAGGTTTTTTGAATGATAAATACTTTCAGTCGACATAATACATATATAACTTTACCTGCATGAACTGAGGCAACAACGCAGAACCAGAAGAATAAGCCGAGTAATACTGCGGAACTGGCTATTTTGGCCATGTCAACCCTTAATCTAGCGGTGCTTCTGGCACCGCAACGAATCACACACTCCGGGTAGCGCTTCTGTTGTTTTTAGAGGATACCTTCAAGCATTAGTTTTCTTTTCAGCCAGTCTGTTATTAGGAAGTGTATCCCAGTCAGTTGGCGTGGGAAATCGGACTGTTGATCACCGTCGATGTAATCTGATGAACGATTTGCAGCTGATAGCGTGCCGTACATTATAAATTTGTTTGACAGCCGAGTGTCCGTACCAGGCTACTGGCATTAGGCAATAGGTGTACCGTAGCGTGCGGCATGCGCTATCTATGAGTCAGCCGACTGGCACATCTTTAAGACGTTATTAGTTTTGTGCTGTACAGGCTTCTGAGATGTATTAGTTGATGTTTTTAAACACACTGGCTGTGGTTTTAAATCGAACCAGGAAGCAAGTCACGGACTAGTAAAGACGGACAAACTATGGAAAGGCTTTGCTGTGACGATTGATCCGATTTACATGATTGATGCTGGTTTAGACGTATATGTTGTCACAAAAGATTTTATGTCATGTTAACAGCGACTTCGCTAAATGTTTCTAAATTAATATTCTACATCTTTCAGATGATTATCTACTGGGTAGGGAACAGAGTGTGGTGGTACCGACACGTTCTCTGCCTGCGGATTTGTAACGAGCGGAGGGGTCCAGTTTGAAACCAGGTTTGCTTATCTGTTTTATGAGTGGATTACCGAGTGCATTGACAGATGGCATTTATGTTTGCAGACGAGGTCGTCGTCTTGCGACTAATTTCTGATCATGTAGTAGAACTTAAATACGCGGTGAAAATTAAACTGTTCTTTAATGCAAACAAGTCAGTATACGTATGTTCTAACAGGAAGCGCTCCTTGAATGATTGCCCAAAATATTCTTTTTATCGGAAACCAAATTTGACGTAGCAAATACACGAAAGATCAAGTGTTCAGACATCTCAGTTTTTGTCAACGAGCAGCCTATCAACAGTACAGACAATACTATGCGAATTCAAAAACGCAGTGGCTACATATTCTCTGTTTCATTCCCACGATTAGGCTGCGCTCAAATGACATACAAATATGTACAGTGCGAACAGTCTGTATGTCGTTACATTGTCGTGTCATAGAAAATCACGTACAAGCGTTAAT
Source organism: Paramacrobiotus richtersi (assembly GCA_034698045.1). Taxonomy (NCBI): domain Eukaryota; kingdom Metazoa; phylum Tardigrada; class Eutardigrada; order Parachela; family Macrobiotidae; genus Paramacrobiotus; species Paramacrobiotus richtersi. The sequence goes on from JAQGAU010003420.1 coordinate 12,709, forward strand.
AATACTGTTCTACAGCTGATCTCTTTGACACATACTACTGTAATCGTAAACTCAAACTACTAAGAAAATGATATACTATACAGTGTTAACGTTATGGTGTGTCTTGTGCGTTCTCTCCAGCATTGCCTCGAAACGCTGTAAATCTTCCTGACTCAGGTCTCCGTCGTCGTCCAGTTGCCACATTAGTAAAATGTACGTCACAATAACTCCAACAAGCTACAAAGTAAAAGACAATATCAGTGCTAAAAAGGCTAGAGTTCCCATAACCTTTTGATCAAAAAGGCAACCAGAGCTGAAGATGTTTGGGGTTGTCCCTATTACCGTTGCAATGAATGCGCGGTTTTAGATATGGCACCGTTTTTACACCATTTAAAACCCAAGCTGATTCCGGGGATGTACCTCCCTACGTCCCTTCACATCCCTACACATCCCCGACATCCACACATGTCTGCACATCCCCACACATCCCCGACCTCCCCCCCCATATGTCTGTACATCCCCGACCTCCCCACACATCCCCATACATCCCCGACCTCCCCACACATCCCCATACATCCCCGACCTCCCCA
>JAQGAU010003421.1:0-13273 GCA_034698045.1 Paramacrobiotus richtersi
TCGCTGACTGGCATCAAGTATGCCGTGCTAGGCGATTCGGCAGATTTCACATATCTCAGGGTAAGGCAGACTGATTGATGTCCTGTGTCTGTGATGCTGCGCGGTCCTCACACTTTGCAGACCGTATAGTGTGTTAAGAAGCTGCAGATCACAACTTGCTATAGGTTTAAACAAGAGAAGTTTCTTAGCGAACCTGACAATCATATGGGATGAGATGAAGATCTGACAGAGATACAATGGGGCGTTTCAGTTAATGTTCACCGTAGGATTCCAGAGAATCGCGTGCGCAAGCGATTTGGGCCAGCGTGCAGGCCAACCTGCCCACCTCGGTGGTCCAAGACGACCCTACGGGCATGGCGCTGGTGCGGCAAGGGGGCTGGGCGTACGTCGCCGGCGAAGCTGCTGTTGTTTCTGGCGTCCAGAACTCCAATGGTCAGCTGGTTATCAACCGGCCGTCCCTGCACACCAGCTATCTCGGACTGGGAGTGCAGCTCGGTCAGTACACTCTTGTGTTTTGGCAAATGGGAATATTATGGTTCAGCGTAAGAATACTCGTAGGCTCTCCGCTTAATAGACCCTTGTCCATTGCCGTGACAAAGGCCATCGCCACGGGACAGATACAGCAACTGCTCACCAAGTGGGGTTTGGCACTTAAGAATTCGTAACGTTTTACCGCTTGTACTGGACGCACTACAAAAAATTGCTCTATACTCACTGAAAAAATGTCTACTTTTTCTTGCTTTACTGTTTTACTTCCTGCATCAGCTGGGCGCAGCACCGACTGTGAGATCATACTCTATCATAAAAAGAGCAATGTTTTCTTGTTTGCCATGCGTAAAACTCGTCCGTGAACCGTGACGTACGGCTGGTGTGTTATTGTCCTATATCAAGACCAAAATCTCATAGACCACCATGTCAAAACTTATTACTATTACTTATTAAAACTGATTACTGGGCTCTGTTTGCGATGCCCTTAACACAACGTTTTACTTGCGTATTACATTTTATGAAACTTATTTTGGCTTATTATCATATGGCTGTTATTATTGTGCGCACAAATCCGTCCAAATTGACATAATATTCACACCGACGCCTAGCGGGACAGCTGGTCCTTAACACGTTTCCTGTCGAAAACGTTCCAATGATATACATAACTGGTTTTGGCCAGAAGGCTGACGATGCCGGTACCAGCGGAAATGGTATTCAATTAGGTGGCCGTCTATCTACGACCGATAGGATCAAAGCAATGCGTGTACGTGTGAGTTTTCATGATACAGAACACGAATCTATTCTTCGTACGTTACGGGTACGAGCAAACTCTGTTTTAACGCCGATCAGTGCAAACTCAGAGAAGCAGTCGACCTAAAAGGTAACGGAAATATCTACGTACTGTGAGAAAGCAATCAAAACGATTTCTGAAAACAGGTTCAAAACAGGTTCTGATGGATAAACGAGTAAAGCAGTCATTAGCGCAATAGTAACTTCAGTTGTCTTACCGATCACACGTTGGCGTTCAGCTATACCTGTATGATAAAGCAGACAAGCAGGAAACTTCAAAGAAGACTACCATGACTACGAGGTAGTGGTGACCATGTGCAGTGTGATATACGCTCGGAAACGAAAAATTGACATTAAATTTTGGTACTTGTAATGGGTCGTACTGCTACAGAGTACGGCACAGCCTCGTAGTGTTAGTTAATGGTGCGGGACAGAATGCTGTGCGTCACACTGTGGCACTGGCGGACCAACCCATCACCATTGAAAATGAACCCATCACCTGGTCGGACACCAAGACACCGGCCTGCGCTTCGGGCACATTGTACAGCACGCACGAGTGCAGATTCATCCTGACATCCTCGGCTCATGTTTGATCAAAGGGCCAACCACAACACAACAACAGGATAAGCATGGCGAATACGGAGATATGGAGAGGTGCTGGAGAAAAGCGATGCTAGTCACAACTTCAAAAGCAGAGCACGATGTTGCGCATGGGAGTTTTGTGCAGCGCATGGTTAGATTGTGGAACAACGTCAATTTACCGAAAGAATAATGTAGATCGCTAAACATTTTCACTGCTGGTCTGAATTCAGTCTAATGGTCTGCGGTCATGAAGCGTGTTTGATTACGTTTCTCACAGAATGCTTACTGTAATAGTTCGACCAAGGTTAAGCGTTATGTTGGTTTTGCTCTGGTTTCCATGGTGTGCACAAGTCAGCTAATCATTTTTCGGAAAATTAGTGTCCTAGCGCAAGAGCGCGTCCTACGGTTGTACTAGACCTAAAACTCAATAAAACTTAATCATCATCCACAGTGAATAGCCATATCTAACACTGAATCAATCAGATGATACCAGATAATGGCAGGTGGTGCACATGTGATCAGCACGTCAAACGAATCAAAGGATGTCCCGTCTTGGCCGCTCGATCACTGAGTTTACAGAACTCCACTTTCCGAAACAAAACATGCACTTCACTTATTCTACAATTGTAAAGTGCCATAAACCACGATTCCCCAGTTTCATACATGTGCTCGTTAGTTGACACAAAAACTGAAACTTAATCACACATGTCCATAATCTGTAGCACGTTATGCAGTGCGTTGCACAAGTCGCTTCCGTAACGGAAGTTCCATTCCGTTATGATTCATGCGTTGCGCTTCCGCGGCGGAATACCGGCGCTGGGCAAATGGAATACGTCAAATGGAACCTGCAGCCCCGGAGCGAACCTTCTGCAGCGCACCATTTGTCCGAAACTGTCCAGATAAAAAAGCATGCAAGCCGGTTTATTTGTATCGTCGGACAAGAAATACCGAGGTCTGTCGACGGAGCAATAATTTTATTACAACTATGGGGAATGTGACCGAACCATCCGATAACGAACATTGATAACGTCTCCATCCGACTTTAATGCGACAACAGATAAGAGCGTACTGATAATGGTGGTGATTTACACGGCAAACTAGAGCTGCTTATATGCTCTGGAAAAGTAGAACAAGAATAGGAAGTACTCGGTAGAAGAAACAGCGCACGTTCCAGTAGGAATGTGGTTGGGACAAAGGATATAGGGTAAGACAATTGATATGAGCGGACACAATTGCTAAGAAGCGTAGGTAAAGATCTTGATAAGAACGACGCTCTTATTCTCAAGCTCTCATTCTCATGCAACAACAACAACAACTTTATTCCTCTGGCCATTTCGGTCCAGCAGGTGCCATGCGTTTGCACATGGCATGCAGAGAAGATGATCTCATATTCATGTCATATTACTTTAGAGAGAGAGAGAGAGAGCTTTAGACGCGGCATGGTTGTGCCGAATAGCGAATTTTGCATCCGCTGATATCCCTGCCTATCTACTGTACAAGAGCTCATCATCTTCCGAACCAGCGAAAAAGATCTCCGAAAGCCAGTTCGTGTGGATGCGAACTGCAGAACAGCAGCCGGAGAAAGAATGTTCAGTCGACGGCTGCGATTACTGTTCCAAAGCTTGCCTAGCGATCTCTTTTCACAGAGTTTTGGGATTTTCAGATCTGCAGTGTTAAAATCCTTGTGAATTTTTAGTATGCAATCGGACTTGGTATGTCCCACAAAGGGGTTTGTCTGGTTACGAAATAAATACAAATACATATTGAGGTCATAGTGATATCTTATTATATCATCTTAACAGTTTTAGGAAAGGGGCTCTCGTTACTGTAATTCCATTAAGCGGCCCAACCCTTCCCTGGCATCTCAGATGATTCACTCGTATTGTCTACCGACTTTGTAAGTGCTCGATAAAGCAGATTAGCCTGCTTGACTGATAAAGCAGGCTACCATAGCCTGCTTGACTGATAAAGCAGGCTACCATAGCCTGCTTGACAGAACGTATCGAAATTACGACGAAATATTTCACATTTGTGATGAAAAGGAGTCAGCGTTTACAAGCGGTGACTCCTTTTTATCACAAATCTGAAATGTTTCGATAAGTTCAGTCGTAAATGGTAGCAGATTAGAAGGGTTTCGTAAACTCTCTTCCTTTCTTTGTTCATGTGCTAGTGACAATCCGAAAGTCATCATATAATCCGAAGAGTGACAGCCAAACTACTCCAAATCGAGGAAGTAATTCATTATTGAGTCTGTTTGTCACTGTAGTCTTGGTGACATTGTGGGTAAAACAATCGCCATGTTGTTTGGGAAGAAGGTCGATCCGAAGGAACAGCTACAGGCGTGGACCACGACGCTGCGGCAGTCAGCGCGCGACATGGACCGCCAGATCCAAAGTACGCAGTCGTATTTTGTTTAAATACATTTTTTTAAAGTAATTGTCCGATTAGCAGATTGTAACAGTCAGCATATTGATCATCGTAATTAAAAGTGCCGCGAACATAGACGTCATAGAGCATTCCTTTCTGGCACAAAATACTAATGTTTTGAAAGAAAAAACAACACGCTGTGTGATTATACGAAACATTCGAAAACATCACTGCGTCATATTAATAGTTAAGTCGTATATTGCATGCATAGCAGTGGACACTAACTGTCAACAGATGCAGTCAGTGTGAGCTAACCCCCCTCGTCCACGATAGACATCCAGCGCGAGGAGGAGAAGGCCAAGCGGTCGCTGCAGGACGCGGCCAGGAAGAGCGACAAGGACGTGTGTAGGATCCTAGCCATGGAGATTGTACGCTCGCGTAAGGCCAGCAGCAAGATCCGCCTCTCCAAGGTTCAGATTAACTCGCTCGTGCTGCAGATGCGCCACCAGATGTGTAAGTCGGGCGTGTGCGGCTGTTGTACGGTATCAAAACAGAGTGATTGCCATTGCAGCGACGCTGAAGGTGTCGGGCTCCCTGGCCAGGAGCACCGAGGTGATGCAGGCCATGCAGTCCCTCGTCAGGATGCCCGAGTTAAACCGCACCATGCAGCACATGGCCAAGGAGATGACCAAGGTATTCGCGGCTTGATTAGAGTCATCAGCTTCCGTATTGATGCTGTCTCGATTTTGCAGGCGGGCATCATCGAGAAGATGATGGAGGACGCCATGGACGTGCTGGACGAGGACGACATGGAGTCGGCCGTCGATGCCGAGGTGGAGAAGGTGCTGTGGGAACTGACGGAGGGGAAGCTGGGCGAGGCGCCGCGCGCCGTCAGCGACAGCCTCCCCGCCGACTCCCTGGCCGTCAAGGCCACCGTCTGCCAGCCGGCCGCCCGCGCTCCCGCCCTTCGCTCCGGCCACCTGCACTTGGCGCCCTCCCGTGCAAAAACCTTCGCTGTGCCCCCCGGAGTCGATGCTTTTGTCTTTTTATTTTGCTTGTGCTAACAATAAGGTGAAGAAAGAATTTGTTGTATGTGTGAGAGGGCTGCCTCTCGATGGTGACGGAGCACCATGGCGTCATCGCGTATGCCGCATTGCCTTTGCCGTTGCACAGCATCCCGCGCATCACAATTCGCCGTTAGGCTCATTATGTTCTTGCACGGGTTGCGTGCTGCTTTCCAGATTGTCTCTGGCTTTTTCCTCCTTGTTTTGTGCCTCTTTCAGCAATAAAGTACCTTTATTGCTTCCTGGTGTTTTCTGGTTTGTTTTGCGGTCCAGATATCCCATTCTGGGACACTTTCTGGCCGATTAGAGCTATTTCGCTCTGAGCACTGGTTTGCCCAGTGCTTATATATGGGTCTGTTATGTATGTTGTGTTTAACCTTTGTACACTGTACACTTTCGTCTTTCATAAAGTAGTATACATTTCTCTTTTTATTTGAGCCGTTTTTTACATGTTCGCATCAAGCGAAAAGAACATGCTATGCAGCAGAATCGTGACCAGCGAGTGAGAAAACTGCGCCCACAACGCAAGAAGCATCGGTGTAGGAATGGTATGTAAGCGATGCAGTGTCAGAGTCCGTCTTTTCTCAACAAGATGTGCGTGGGCGACGGATACTTCTTGGCCAAGATCACCACGGCCTGATCGGCCTACCCGACGGCCACCGAGTTGCCGTAGACGCACATGTTCCTTCTCTCGATGCCGCGGAAGTTGCGTCCCCGCCCAGACAATCGCATACCCACCCATCCCAGCAGGCGGACGTACAGCTCGAAGATGTCGTCGTGCAGTTCGGCGCACTAATTACTGCACGCACGATCACCTTGCACTCTCCGTTTGGATCAGCACGTACCGTATTTGGCCGTGCCCGTTCCCCTAGTCGATGATGACGTCGGGGAGGTCCTTCATGCAGCGCGGACTGCACATACTGATGGACGCGCGCACTCGAGATGGCCCAATTTCCTACACGAATCCTGAGAGTGTAGTGCCAAGTCAGTCAGCCTTCGAATTACTAGAGGAAGGGTTGTGAAATCAGTTGTAAGGAATAGCTAAAGTATACGTAGATAGTGTTCCGGTCTGTAGCGTGGCTGATATGTCCACTTTGCGAAGATATTCCTGAGCTTGTGGTGGAAGAAGGGGAAAACCGCTTCGGGTAAACTTTACACCGGAGCGGATTTTCACCATGCAGACGATTTTAGCGCGAGCGAAAATTCTGACAGAACTTGAAGGCAATCCGCGGTTTTTACAGCTGTGCGGCGTTTGATGATGACTTGCTTAAAAACATGCTTTGGGATCGACATTCCTTACAGGTGCGTGTTTTGGCAGTCAAACGTATGTACGGTACAGCATACATTTTGCAAAAACAGTTAGCGTATTTGAATTATTACAAAGCTTCGGGCTCATAAACGACACCACGTTGCATAACTGCACACGGAAAAAACAACTGAATGTACTTCATACCTTTTCCAATTGTATAATAGGCGTAACAGGAACTTTTGTGAAATAATGCTACTATTCCCACCATAAGCTAACCAACAAAAAGAGCAAAAGGGGTACATAAACGCCGAAAAGCTGCACCAGGGGCGCGCCGTATAATCCAGACAAAACAAACCAATAAAGTCTCTACACAAGCAGTCAAAAAACCTTTCAGATATCGGCGGATCCACGGCGCCATTGTGAATAGGAGGTAGCGGCGGGCGGGGGCGGGGACGCCACGTAGACGCCGTTGGCGTTGCCGTACGTGAATTCGGGCATCCCGTGCACGTAGCCGGGACCGCCCAGGGGACTAGAGGGACGGGGGATTTCGCCGGTGCGCAGGAAACGGTTCAGTTCCTCCTCCGTGTCGAAGATCCAAATGTTGAACGGCGAGCCGGGGACGTGCTCACCCGACCATTTCACCTCGATGCGGTAGTCACCGGGTTCTGTCGGGTCGTACTTGCAGAGGATGGTGCGGTCCTTTTGGCTTTCGCGTTGCATTTCGACGCGGAAGGCACCTGTGACAAAGCAACTCATTAGTACGCAGCGGAGTCTTTGTTAACAAGTAGCACACTCGCAGAAAGTATTCTAATGCTGTCGCTTTGCTAGGCTCGAGCGTGATTCGGCCTACCTTTTGGTCCGCGAACACGAACAGTCAGCTGACCGGCACCCGCGCCTTTGGTCTCACACAGGAACCGGCTTTGATATGAAGCCAGAACGCCATGATTAACACCAGGACCATACACCCGCACCTTACTCGGATCAGGACTTCCGGCAATCTTGATGGCAAATGGACTTCCTACACATCGATTACACTGTACTAAACGTAAAATAAAAAGTTTTCTACAGTAGTTACGTACCTGGCACGTGTTCACCATTGTACTTGATCGTCAGCAGATGTTGACCGGCTTCGGCTGGTTTGATTCGCAGTGTGTATGTTCCGTCTCGATGGTCATACAGCTCGCAAAAGGCCTCTTTATGCGGGCCCATACAATGCACTGACAGTTCACCTATTAGAAAGACACCACTTCAACCACCATCCTCGTTCAAAACGGCATTCATAACAAACGAGTTATAGTGTGTTGAATTTTTTCAATAAAGCCAAACGTTTACCTGGTCCAGCGCGTCGTGTATCGATCATACTCTTGATATCCTTCCCAATCATCCCGCTCTTAATCTCCCCAGTGACCACCACCTTACTGGCATCCGCGCCCGACGAAACATTCAGTTTGTACGGACATCCCTTGACCAGGTCACCGCTCCATTTGACGTTGAGAACGTACGATCCGCTATGCTGGGCCGTGTACGTAGCTTTATACACATTGCTGCCCAGGTGTTGCAGCGTAACCGGGATGTCGGCTTTGATGCCGCTGATGTGGGCTTCGGGTTCACCCGGTCCGGCGTCCGATCCATCGATGATAAACTCGGCTTCCTCTCGCACTTTGGCTTCGGTCAGGCCCCGTCCGCGGAGTCGTACTCGGCCGGCGTCGATGGGGATAAGGGCGGGCTCCGCCCAGCCGGGGAACGGAGAGTGAGGGATGGGCTGTTCGGACCACCAGACGTGGATATCGTGGTGACCTAAAGTCAAATACAACATTTAAGGACGAGCAGCAGTATGTTTTTTAGCAGGCTAGAGTCTCATTCGTTATCGAATTCACTACACAGAATCTGCTTAATGGTCAATTCCGCTGCCGCTGGCCCGCTGCTGAATGATACACACAAGCGTCTAGTTTGGTTGGGATCTGACCCAGAAATTGGTGTTAACCTAATTCACTTTCCGCTTACCTTCAGCGATAGCTGTAAAGCTGACTTTGACCCGGTCTTTCCCGACCGTTTCCACTTTGACCGGGATGAGTCCACTGGGACCTCGGACTTCGGCGGACAGTTTTCCCGGACCGGCTTCTGACGTATCAAACGTAACCTTCTTCTCTTCGCCCACTCGCATTTTGATCCGGTCTTTTTCATCCAAATGTGCCGGCCATCCGCCCACTACCCGTACCTTGGTGGGATCGAACACTTTTGGGTGGAAAGGACTGCCCGGGATCTCTTTACCGTTCCAGGTGATTTTAATGTCGAAAATCCCAACTTCCATGGCGATATAAGTGACTTTGTACATCCCTACAACCAACCGATTGTTAGCATGTCATTTAGTTCAAATGGGTGGCATTGTCCTGTCACTGCAGCACATACCGTGTTTTTCCGGGGAAATCGTCGTCTTCGCCGTGCTATTCGGCCCATTAACCATCACCTCCAACTTCCCCCTCAAATTCTTGGCATCTACTCGAAATACGGCCGGTTCGTCGGCCAGCGCCCACAGCAACCCATCTCCCGAGGCAGTGGGGAATCCGGGCTCATCCACCATGAAGGTGAACGGACTTCCAGGTACATCTTCCCCTCCATACATAATATGCAGCCGATGCTTGCCAGATTCCATCGGCGTGAAACGGACCTTCTGTCCATCATGGCTGTCCACCAGTTCCACGGGGATTTCGCGACCCGACGGACCAAAGATCTTCACAGACAATTCCGCCTTACCGGCATCGCGGGTGGTGACTGTAATACGAACGAAAGCGGGTAGGTACGGGTAGATCATTTTATGCTGTTTACGACGGGCATAACGAATCGATAGATTTGGTGTGGAAAGTGTACGGTACATTTTCTATTTGAGGAGCTGGTATGATCTAGTTTATTTGAATGAAGGATGGTGTTGTGTTTGATATAAGAACAGTGCTAAGACTGTAATTGCCCTGTATTATCTAAAGTGTACAGCGAACTAGAAAAGAGGTACTTTGTATTGAGTACTGTATCTTGTCAAGTTCATTAATTGAACACAATGCGCTTACTGCATGCATTCAAAGTGGTACATACAGTACATGAAAGGTACTTATGCGCGTACTCGCTTGTTATGCGCGATGTTCACTCTTGCTCACAATCCGAATTAACCAATACAACTCTCACATTCCGTATAATGCAGTTCGCAGTATGTTGGACATACAAATATCAAACTTGCAGTCTCTAGTATTACAACTGTTACCTGTACGTTTCATATAACGATGAAGAACTCTTACCTTCAAAATTACTCGGCTCTCCAGTATAGCAGACATCAGGGAAGTCCTTAACGTTCACCCGACTAGGATCGTACACCTCGCATGTAAACGGACTGCCGGTCACCTCCTTGTCCACAAAGGACACTTGGATACGATGCGGGCCGACCACTTTGGGCAAATACTCGGCGTGCACCTCCCCCTTGCCGGTTTGGGATAATTTCACCGGGACACTGCTGCCGTTGGGAGCGGTCACTTGGATGGACAGATCACGCATGTCCAGCGTACCCTCCCGCATCTCCACGTTGAACCAGGCCTTTTGGCCCACACGGGCGCGACGCAGTCCATCACCGGTAACGCGGATTAGACTGGCATCGTGAACGTTTATCCTAGGAGAGTGTTACACAACGTAAGTACAGCAGATAGATAGCAAAGTTATTAACAGCGCTTTACCTGAATGGACTACCAGGAACCGCCCGTCCCGCAAACTTGACAATGATATGATGCCCACCGCTCTCCCGGGGCGTAAAGGTCACTTCAAAATTCCCGTGTCCTCCGGCAGGCCGCATACTACACGGCACGTTCCGCCCACCGGCCTCCACATCCACCTCCAGCTCACCCTGTCCTGCCTGACTGGCCTCCACCCGGAACATGTTCTCCTTCCCCACATACCCATCATGCAGATCCCGCACCTTCACCTGCTTGTAATCGTACACTTCGCAGGTGAACGGACTGCCGGTGATGGCCACTCCAGCGTATTTACAGGAAATCCGGTGCGGGCCGATCTCGGTAGGGACGTACTCCACCCGGATGACTCCCCGACTACTCTTAGTCATCGTGACCGGGACCTTGGTGCCGGACGGCGAAGTGATCTTGACGTGGGCCTCGGCGGTCCCCCCACGGGGGTCGATCTCGAACCAAGCAGTTTCTCCGACGCAGGCGCGTTTCAACCCGTCTCCAGTAACTTTGACCAGGGAGGGATCGTAGACGTTGACCACCACCGGGCATTCGGGCACCGCGCGTTGGGCGTACTTGACGTTGATGGTGTGGGCACCGGGGTCACGCGGCGTGTAAGTTACCTCGTACATTCCGTGGCCCATGTCGTGGATGGTGGATTTGACGTTCCGTCCGTTTCCTTCAATCTCGACTTCGACCTCCCCGCCCGCACCGGCCTGGGAGGCGTCTACCATGAACTTGGACTCTTTCCCAACAATCCCGTCTTCCACTCCGGTAAGTTTCACTTTCTTTACATCAAACACTTGACACGTAAACGGACTTCCGGATAAGGATGTGTCGGCGTATTTGCAAGAAATGTTATGGGGTCCGGGTTCGGTTGGGACGTATTCCACACGGAACACACCGCGACTGCTTCGCGTAATCTGACACGGAACTTTCTGTCCGGTTGGGGAGGTGATCTTCACCCCGACTTCCGCATTTCCTCCACGGGGATCAATCTCAAACCAGGCGGTCTCTCCGACCCACGCCCACTTCAGCCCATCCCCGGTGACCTTCATTTGGCTAGGATCCAAGACGTTCATTTTGAACGGTGATCCCGGGACGACTTTATTAACGAATTTGACGGTGATCCCGTGTTGACCGACATCCCGGGGTGTAAAGGTCACATCGTAGATACCGTTACCAGTGGGGCGGATGGCCGGTTTGATGGACCGGCTGTTGATCTCGATGTTGACGTCGACATCACCCGCACCGGCCTGGGAGGCGTCCACCCGGAAGACAGACTCCTTCCCAACGTATCCGTCCGTAATGTCCCGTACCTTGACCTTTGAAGGGTCGTAAACATCGCAGGTAAACGGACTTCCCTGCAGCTTCACTTCGGCGTATTTCGTGGAGATCCGGTGCGCGCCGACCTCGGTGGGTGTGTACTCGACTCTCAATCCATTACGTGATTTGGTAACGCTGGTGGCGACACGTGTCCCGGCCGGGCTGGTGATCTTGATATCCATCTCCCCGGTTATCGTGCCGCGTGTCTCAATCTCAAACCAGGCGATTTCCCCAACACACGCCCGTTTCAATCCATCCCCGGTGACCCGGAACTGTGACGGGTCGTGGACGTTCATCTTAAACGGGGACCCAGGCACCACCCGACTGTTGAACTTCACGGTGATCCCGTGGATCCCGGCGTCGCGGGGGGTAAAGGTCACCTCGAAGAACCCGGCCCCGACAGGTTGGACGGCTGGTTTCACCGGTCGCCCACCCGTCGGTTCAATCTCCACCTCCAACTCGCCCTGCCCGGCGGCGGACGCATCCACCGCGAACATGTACTCCTTCCCGACGAACCCGTCTTTCAGCTCCTCCACCCGGACATTACGGGGGTCGTACACTTCGCAGACAAAGGGACTGCCGTTTAGCGGTGTCTCGGCGTACTTACAGGCGATCTTGTGGGGCCCGACCTCTGTGGGGGTGTACTCGATGCGGAAGGTGCCCCGACTGGTCTTGCGGATTTGGGTCGCGATACGCGCCCCCGAGGGGCTGGTGATCTTGGCGTCGGCTTCCGCAATCGGTGGGCCACGCGGGTCGATCTCGAACCAGGCGGTTTCACCAACCATCGCGCGGCGGAGGCCGTCACCCTCGGCGGTGGACCGGCTGCCGTCGATGATCTCGCAGCGGAAGGGCGCACCTGTTAAAAGAAGCTGATCATCCTCAGTCCCTTTTTTCATTTTAATTATTCATTAAATATCTTTCTATTATCAGTTCTTGTAGAACGGCTTGTATTCTCGCTTTCTTTGAAAGATCGTTCTATTACCTTCGACTTGAGTGTCGTTGAACTGGACATCGATAAAGTGCGTGGAGACTTCGCGTGGGACGAAGGTGACTTCGTAGCGGCCGCGTCCGACCGGGGCAATATCGGCACGGACTTCTTGGCCGTTGCACGTTACGTTCACGTCCAACTTGCCTTCACCGGCTAAACTGGCGTCCACTGTAACACACAGCAAAGCTGATCAGCAGCCAAAACTCACATCTAGCTTATTTACAATGCTGAATGATACTTTTACACAATCTGATCAATCAATTAAAAAAAATGCTAAAAAAAAGATAATAATTATATTACCGCAATTGGGTCAAGTACAAAGTTCGTGTTACCACGAATATATTTTCATTTATTCTTTATTTCGATTTATTTATTTATACGTATCGTTATATTTAGGTTTTAATTTTATGATTATTCAGTAACAATTTACAAATTATCAAGTTTTAGCGAATCATAATTAACCAAGTAGTCGTTTTTATTTTATTTTTTTTTTACCGCTGTATTTTTTTTTCAAGTGAATACAACTTCATACACCATACATGACGTGGACGTCGTTTTTATAGTAGGAACAATCCATAGTTTTGTGGTTTTGTTTCGTACCTTGAAATTTGACCGGTCTTCCGACGATCCCATGCCCAATAGGGCCGACTTTAATCCTCGACGCATCATACACATTACACGTGAAGGGACTACCGGAAAT
>JAQGAU010003422.1:0-13266 GCA_034698045.1 Paramacrobiotus richtersi
TGATCCATTTGTCCTCAGGAAGGGGTATGTTCGGGAAACAGTATCCGTCCAAGAGTTTGGACCAAAACACCACTTGCGGTAGGTTATAGCGATTGCGGAGCAAGTCTTTTTGGTACTCTCCCCATTCCAGATAAGGTACGGCGTGGTGGATGTACGGGGATATGGAGGGGACAAAGGAGCGAGCAATCTCCCGGAAATCTATAGAATGAAACGATGACAAAGTTGTCAGAGCTACCGCACTATTTACGTTGAAAGATTATGAAAGCAAACATGAAATTTAGACGCAAAGTCTTAATCATAAGAGGAATGGAAAGGGGACTAAACGAGCGAAACCGAACAGAAGTACGTATACCGGGAATGTATTACCAAAAAGAAGTGAAACTGAATCAAACATGACAGCAATATAATCCCAAACATAAGAGAAGTTAAATGGTCGCCATGCTAAAAACACTATTGTTTGCCTATTCGAGACAATAGTGACCCACTAGTGACCACGATGTCAATGCATTCAACGCGCAATGTTTTACACATGCACATCCAAAAACAACGAAGCCAGTACGTTGTTATTGTCCAAAACTACTATGCTACATGCTTCACGCACCTGAAGTATCGTGCGCCAATCCACCGAACACTTCCTCCCCCTCGGGCGGCTTGGCGTGCTCATCCACCAAAAACGCCTTCTCCAGTCTCCAGTTCACCACAAACAGTTCACCACAAACATACAGTACACCACAAACTTCAAGATCCTCTTGGCCTTAACCAGCATCTCCTTGGTCGGTCCCCGCAGCAATACCGTACACCCCAGGTTTTTCGGGCATCCGTCCACCGTCATATACGCTTTGCACTGTCCATCCGGTAGGATGATCGATTTGACGTCAAACTTGGCGCAGGTACCCAGTCGTGGCTTGGTAAAGCGCCCATCAATGATGGACAACTTGTCCGCCGATGTACACCGTGCTTTGCGTCGCATAACCGCCTCCTTCATATTCGCGGCTAGTGTGATGCCTTCTTGGAAGAGGTAGTCTTGCGCGAGACGGGAGACGTTGCGTTCGACGAGGAGAATGTCGGGTTGGAACTCGGAGATTTTGGATATGTAGTTTTTCAGAAATTCGGCTTCTTGCTGCAAAAAGTATCACGCAGAAGCTTAATTTCAACTGTATATTGAAGAGTCGTTGTATTTGTAAAGTTCTCATCATCTATCGTATCGTACGGTACAAAAATATTTCCATTGACAATGAGCCAGACAGTAACAAAATTTTCCAACAGAAATCGCACTTTTCAATTTTAACACCTAAATGTTCCCACACGTTACCTGCATAATCGGTTCCAGAGAAGACAACTTCTGCTCGACTCTCTGGTACTCCAAAGCCGATCCGTACAGCAGGATCTTGGTGTTGACGAAATTTTGCCGCATCTACCGGTGCGCGACATGTTTCGTACACACTACTCCAAAAACCACCCGGCTTTCCGCTGGCCGACCTCCGGGAACCTTCTTGATGTGAACGTAGTGTCGGATGTCCATTTCATCCCGATTTTCACCCACTAAGGGGACAACGTTCTCGGTCACTTTGGTCGCTAACGCTAGAATGTGCTCGTGCCATTCTTTGTCCAATCCTTCCCAAACCTAGCATATAAGGGAGATAAGTACACAGAAAACCTTAAAATTTAAGGATATTTGAAGGAAATGTGTTCTCAGCAAATTTGTCACAAACGACCTACACCACATACTGCCAAAAGATAATAAAGTGAACAAGAAAAGGTCAACCGCATTAAACCATAATAATTTCGGAAAGGTACGAAAATTTTAGGGTGCGAGACCAAAGAACAACGAACGTATAAGAATAAATCATAAGCACTGAAAAATCAATTGCCAAAAATTACAAGAGAGAATATGAGTGAAAACCCAAAGAAATACGTGACAAACAGAATAATCGAGCCAGTTCAGATAACGACATAAGACCCGCCTCCTGGCCTGGAGTTGGTTCAATTCAGCGCTCGCATCCGTTGTTGGAAAGCGTTATTCAGTGCACCGGTGACGTGCTCATTCTCGGTCACTTCGAAGTTGATGTCAGCCGACTCGGGAACCTTCCAAAACTCCAGCTCGGATAAATTCCCAAAGGACTGATCCTCCGGGATGCTGACGCTGGGCGCATGGGACGCAATGCTAGGGGAGAGTGGGGGTGGTGTGTGGCTGGCACTGGTATCCACCGAGATGGTCAGCGGGTGATCCGTGTCCATCTGACTACTCAGACTGACCATACTGTCGGATCTTTCGGCGAATTTCTTACCCATCTAACAACATTTGCGAATAATGCGTCGGTTTCGAATAGGTATTTTGCACACAAATTGGTTCATAACGACTCATGACGTTTAATTTTTGGTGAGAAAGTAATCACTTATTGTTAGTTTAATCATAACCCAGACACTTACAACACAATATGCAATACAATAATCTTTCCTTTTCTTTTCGTTACGGTTTTACTGCTTACAACAATTACAATAAGTGACTATCAACAACAAAAAAAGGTAATAATTACTGTTCTTCTTTTTCTTTCAACTGACTTATATTTCGGTTGAAGACTGGGAAAGAAAAAAATACAGACAGCACAAAATCTTCGAAAACGATTATCATGATCGTTAATCATATCTTATTATGTTGTTATTTTTTTATTAATTCTATGTGTCACACTATTTTAGCTTGTTAATTTCTTAGTAAAACAAAACCGAATTTCCACAAAACGGTATACTATGTTCTAAACTAGATTGCACGTTTAACCAACCTCTGATCCAAACTCCTGAATAACCACATTATCCACATCGGGCGAGGCGCTATAATCAAAACTCGGATCCGAATGGGACATCCGCACCTGATCCAGCTGATTAATCTCCTGCAGCCACGTCGGCTCCTCATTGTCAATCAGCTCCACACTGGACACCACGGCGACATCCTCCAGCTCATTGGTGACCGTCTTGGGTTTGTACAGTGCATACTCATCCGCAGACACCGTCTCGTGCCCCGTCAGACACTCGAGAAACTTGTAGTTCAACAAACCCTGCCCGATCCGGACCGCCAGCTTCCGGTTGGGGACGGTGCCCCGTTTGACCAGCCAGTCGACAATCTCCACCCCGCTGACACACTCGGGAAACGCCCGGAACCGGAACCGGTGCCGGTGGATCTTCAGTTCGAGGCCGTCGGTGATGTGGTTCATCTCCAGCTAGATCTCGCGGAGCTGCTCGAACGGCATGGAACGGAAGTCGTTTGAGTGGGAGCGTTGGGGCGGGAGGGACTCGGTGCCTTTGTCCGACTCGGACTGTCCGCTAAAGGGTCTGAAGGGAAAATTCCATTGTAAAGATTAACTATTGACTATTAACGTATTTGCTCAACTGAACGTCACTTTTCAACTTTTTTTCAATTGAAAGTTTATTTTTCCACTGAATGTGAGCTGTTTAACACAACTTTATCACACTTTATTTAATAGAGTTTATTTCCAAGTTTTCGATTTTTATTAGCATCTGCACGTTAACGAGCAGAAGTGGTCATTAAAATGGTAAATATCATCCTGTATTATTTTTGTTTTCTTTTCACCTTTGCTTCGCTTCAGTTTTACTGAACTCCTGATCATTTTGGTTACTAAAATGCTTCCAAATCTTCAAATTTCTTCAGAAGTTCTTGTATAATTATTCTACTAAAATAAGAAATTTATTTCTTATAGTTTTTTATCCAATAAATGTTTTTGAAAATTTTCGCGCATAATTTTCAAACGTTATTTCTGTCTATTTTTACGCGAATTTTCGACAAAACTTGCACAAGTTCTTACTGGTATCGCAATTTCCTCGCTGATCCATCCGGAATATCATCAAGTACCTTCTTCTTGTGCGTCAGGGTGTTATTGGCACTAGCCGACGGTGAAGCGTCCTCGGCGCCCCGCATGACATCCAACACGACTTGCGAGCAGAAGGAACACATGCGGATGGTACCGCTATACCCCAGCAATCGTCCGTCCATTTCTTGGTTAGCGCGTCCCCTGCCAAGCAGCTTCTCGTCCGATTTGAAGGATTTTAAGGATCGGATCGTGACGATTATTGTGGGCGTTTAAAAGAAATGAAATGGGACTGTGTTGATCTGCGCCGTGTCAAACATTCATTAATTATTGTTTCTAAACTGATGTCTTTCTTCCCTATGTGTCGGTTGCTGCTGCGAATTTTGTTGCAGGAAACACCCGACAGGCTGACCGCATGATCCGTCATCCGTACCCTATAACGGCTGCCTCCTCAACCTTTGCGGAAACAGTTGTCCCACCAAGTAAAGACTCATTTTGTGTGCGAATGGCTGACCTGTGGAATGAACTGGATTTGGTTGAAACCGATTATGCCTCGCTGACCAGTTTCGAAACAGCGTTAGGCAAAGTGAAATGGAGCGAATCAAAGTGGATCAAGGATAACATCCATGCAGAGTACTTGCCTTCCATACTGTAGATTATGAAAGTTTTGTTTTGTTTTCATAAGAGCTGTTTGATAAGAATGAGTCATTGTTGTTTCTTTTTCCTTTTTGTGCAAATTTGTTAATGTGTCTGTAGATTTTAATAAGGGATTCCTCCCTTGTATCTGGAGACGTTAAGCAATTAAACTAAACTAAACTAAACTACTGCGGGGACTGTTGCACGCTAAGGCGGCGCGCCGACCGGCGTGTGCGGCCATTTTGGAGCACCCATGGCTCAACGTGGCGGATAGCGGTGAGAGCGAGTCCCGGGAGACTGTGCGCAATGTGCCTGGTTCGTAGGACAGTGTGTTTCTACGGTCACTTGATTTCGTTTTGGAAAACTGTATAAATATATATTAAAAATGTTTTGTACAGTTATTGTCCTCGATTTAAGTTTGTGAGTTGCGTAATCGCTTTTCGCGTGGTTATGTTTGGGAGATGGTTTGCTTCCTGATTATTCTTCTAGGTATTTTCCGGTATCAATATTTTCTAGGTATCAAATGAATTTATTGTTGTCCGAATCCTAGTCATGACACCGAGTAGTAATTAAAATAATGAGTACACATGAGTAGTTAAAAGCCACTTATATATATTGTTAGAAATCATTGTCCACTGGAATAAACAAAAACCGCAGTAAACCGTAAATTCGGCAGTATACACTCAGCAATATCTGAAATGTCCAGGATATCATCCCTTCCCGAAATCAACAACGGAGACAAAAACGTACATCGTGTATAAAAATTAAAAAGATTTAGTGGGCCTTCATGGTGGGTTGTTTCTGCATGTATCACAGAATTCGGCACTTCTTCGGTGGTGCATGACTCTTGGAGTTACCTATTGCCCGGCAAGCTGCCTGAAATACTTCTTGGACACCCTCCCCGCTTTTGGCGGAGTTTTCGAAGTAACCATGTGCACCAAGCTTTTCGGCAATGTGCCTGGCCTCACTTCCTTTTACCGGTTCCTGCAAGCAATTAAGAAAAGTTGGCACTACGGACAAATAAGTGCGTATATATTTTGCTGAGATTATTATGTTTGTTAAGGCTAGTATATCCGGTCAAATCCGAGGTTTTCCGTACAGTAACGTAGTGCCACTGCACAGACGTACACAGTATAAAACACCCATACAATGGTTTCGACAGTGAAAAGATGGACCTCCAATGATCATCTCATTTATGCGCATGATGTATCGTCCTAACAAACCGGATGGAAACGTAAATTTTGAAAGTGGCATGTGTGTTTAAACTTTTAGACCGCATTGAAGAACAACCGCTTATTGCTCGCACAAACGGACAAAAGGACAATGGAGGTCCATTTTTTCACTTTCGAAACCATTGTACGGGTGTTGTCTGTTGTCTGCATCCGTGCAGTGGCACTGCGAACCCATCGGTTTAACCGTATATTCCCCTTAAAGCTACTTCCATAAAATATAATTTGTACGCGTGATGTTGAACATTAAGAACATGCATGGTCGGATCAAACTGCACCATCACTGTTCACTGTGAAAACGGATAAACATTTTTTTACCGGAAATCAATAAATCCTAGCTGAAATATGTAAAATATAAGTATGTCCATGTCGACTATATAAGCTCCTGCGCACATTGTATAGCTATGTCTTAGTATTGCTGAACAAATGAATATGAGCACACCGGCGAGTATACCCTTTATGTGAGAATCCGTGAACTGCGGTTTTATTGTTGCACTATGTTCAAATACTACTGGTATAATAATATAATACTCAACACTTTTCGGATTAACACTGTACATCCCTGACGATTTATACTGGAATTCATATATTATTATGTATTGAACGAGATTCAATATTGAATAAATTGTATTATTTCTTGCACGTGGAAAAAAATCGACGGCGATAGTATTAAAATGTTCGGTAACCAAACCGATTTCGGACTGGAGAATTACTGAAAAATATTAAATTTTTAACCTGCAGATTATATCCGTATACATACAACGCACCTGCCGTTTCTTTTGTAACTGCTCCAAAACACCTCGATCATTCCGTAAGTCCTTTTTGTTGCCTACTAGGACAATAGGAGTTTCCGGGCAAAAGTGTCGCACCTACGACAGACATTTCTGTCATCTATCCATATAATACATTAAGAAAAAATAGTTTGTTGAGTCACTTCGACTGCACTACTCATCCTATCCGCACGAGCCATACATATATCATTCTAAAACTCATAATCTCGGTTTTCATTATCAAAAGTAAAAACTGGCAGGCACACAGCCATTCAGGAATCACGCAATTTTGTGCGGGGTCACCTAGTATGATCATATTCGCTGAAACAAAAATTTAATAAGAGCACGACGCACGCTTACCTCCGGTACCCATACGTTCCTAACATTATTCAGGCTACTGGGATTGTCCACAGAAAAGCAAACCAAAATTACGTCGGTATTCGGATAGCTGAGAGGTCGAAGCCGATCGTATTCCTCTTGACCGGCAGTGTCCCACAAGACCAGCTCCACCTATAACAATTCAAACGTATCGAGCTATAAGCATGATGAATTTTATTGGGCAAAGGCCGCCACACAAACCAGAACGTGCAAATGCAAATATATATATATACAAGCGATCGGTTTTATAAACGGGTGTTGCTTACTGCCAGTCTGCCACCAAATAATCAGTTTTACCCTGGACAGATCCCAGTGGATAACCGGTCTCATCCGGACAATTGTGCTCGAGTGCTACAAAACTCTCGAATGATTTGTTGTATTCGTAGAACTATCTGTAGAAGACTGGTCATTTGGTATCACTCGGCAGAGATTAACTGATGAAAATGGTTATCATTTGCGGGACCGGGAAAATTCCCGGATAAGCCGATGATCTCGGCAAGAATGCCTACCTGGGTTTAACAGAATTTGTCTTGATCGGTGGTTGCGAACGTTGGTTCGGACACTCATTACGGTATCAGTATACGTAACTATTTACCGCTCCGTTTCGTTCACTACCGCAATGATCGGCTAAAAAAGTGAATTTGAATGTAGTTTCTCCAGATTTCAGTTTCATGGTCATAAACGTTTCATTATGTGGCGTGGATTTGTTTCCACCAATGTCTGGTACGCGTATGGTTTTTTCTCGATCGACCGTTTCGCTATCCTGTAACTGCTTTGCTCTGCGATCTCCTTGCTTCTGTAAATGTAGACTTTCTAGTCGCAAATTATTGTTACCCCGAAAAAATGCGCACTACAAAATCTGAGAACGATTTCGACCGTGTAAAAATTTCGAATGAAATGCGTATATACATACGCATTTCACCGAAAAATTTGCATTTTGGCTTTACAGCTCATACCAATATTGATCTTTGAAAAAATTTACTGGTTTTCTTAGCAACCGATAAAGAAATTAGGTGGATATCATTGTACAGTTCACGGTTTTTCCGGTAAAGGCAAGAAAGTTTGTTTTTGTTTCCGGCCAAAACACGGAGAACTCTCCAACGAAATTAAATACTCAGTGGCTTTGCGTTATGGGCTATCTGAAACTAGTACAGGATTGTATTGAGCTATTGTTGTTCGGGTGTTTTTGTTGTCCCGGGACTGCTCCCGGTGTTATGATCAGTTCTATGATATATACATATGTATATCCCTCGTACGAAAGGTTTTATTAGTACTAGTACTGTTGCCGAAATAGGATTTTCAGTACAGTAAATGATTATTAAGAAGGAAATGTGCAATTCAAATTAATCCATGATTATCATATCAAGAATAGGATAGTGATCAAGAATAGGATAATGTTTTAAAACTGCTATCCTTGCAGTAATAGTTTTTTTCTCAAATCTGCCGTGATAATTATAACAAAAGGAGTTTTCTTCACCTATAATTTCGAAGAGTCACTACTCCAAGTTACGTTATTCTAAGCGCTCAGAGCTAGATCTACAAGTATGAGCATGGCACGATAGTTGTACCAAAAGCGAGATTATTCAAAATTTTAATCCACAAATTTTATAAGATTACTAAGCAGTAAGCACTAAGGCGAACGATTCTGCAGTATTATAGCCACATTAATATTGGGGCTCTCATAATTATATGATGTAACAATGCGATGAAGGTTTACGTTCGTAGTGTTAATATAGCCTTATTGTACGGACTTACCATTTTGCCATCCACTTCTAATTGTGCGGTCACGCTCTCAAACACTGTTGGCACATATTCCTCAGAGAATTTATTTTCGGCAAAACGAGACAGCAGACATGTCTTTCCGCAACTGTAAGTCAAAGCGTAAAATAGTTTCCACTGAACTGCATGTTCGCAACAAATGTCACGATCGTTAAAACTTACGCGCCATCTCCAACAACAATTAGTTTTTTCCGGTTGCCGGTACGATCCATTTTGGCAGTGCGTATTATCCAATAGAATTACGAAATGGCCTAACACAATTAATTTTCCGCAGCTGCAATTCATCAAGGAGCAGCTTATACAGTACGTATGGCTAAATGGTCGACTTGGTGGCACGCACTGTGCTAAGGATATCAAAAACTAGATTAGACGATTTGGGAAATATTCACATACTGGTACACACTGTACGCATTACACATTCATACTGATACCAGGGAGGGGCACTTCGTACTGATACCAGGGAGGGGACACTCATGGCCATCCTAGCTGTCTGACTTACTTTCTTGTGTAAACAAACGATCGTCACTCAGTCCTCTTTTATGGCTTCTGGGAGTCATAGAGCAGAATGCGAAGACATTCTGCTCTCGTGATTCATTCTGCTCTCGTGGAGAAAGGTGACTGCAACCATAGCGAAACTGAAGCAGACGGGGCTCTCTCGCCCCTTACTGTCTAACCGTTTCGCTATGCTGCAACTGCAATAAAAAAATAAACTGATTTTTTTATGTATTATTATTACGCGTTATGACCGAAAGCCCAATCAAATGCGTAAACACGTGCAGATCTACTGTACTGCAGGTTTCAGAATACAGTAAACTCAAACTGAATGCCGACTGTACTGCAGTAAAGGTCTATTCTGATTCCCAAAGATTAAAAAATCATGCAACGTTAACGTCAAACTACAGCGTGAAGTTCCGAACTTTCGAAATTCCTTATGCCTATCCATAAAACGCTCTTGGGAAAGCTTACTGCTGATACCTGATTTCTTCAGTTGCTATCCCTTATATTACATACAAGAAACGCCTTCGGCTGCCGCCTCAGGGCTTCTTGTGATCACTGATCATAGTTTGTATGTTATAATATTGGAAGATATTTATCGACCGAAGCGGGGCGAAGGTCCTCTGTACTCGATCAGCTCGAATGGATTTCGATGCCCGTCCGTCATCTGTCTGTCGGTAACAGAAGAAGTAGGTGTGGTACTTAGGGTTTTGTCACAATTGTCATTTGCAATGGGAGATACTTGTAATACTCCCGAGCGGCGCCGGTCTGGACCCGGATACTTTGTACAGCGAAATGCGACCTGCCGGGCATTGTTTACAAAACCCAGGGTATGACCGACGCCAGGGACGTCAGTTCCGGTGGTTACACTGCTATCAATTACCACCTAGACCGGCAACCACTTATCCTCGGCTTTTTGCCTATCGTGATTTATGCATGTTATTTCCATCTATTTATACAACAAACCACCGAGTATTTGTTTATTAAGTTATTGTGTGTATTGTTTGCCGAATGCTGGCTTTGTTGCGTTTACAATGATTAAAACCGCCTTAAGTGTCACTTTACGGCTACCTGGATTTCGGTAACATTTCATTACAGTTTTTATAGCCGTCGCACTTTTTTTCCGAAACCTCCTTAGTCTGGTTTTTTCATAGCACCGTTTATTCGCATAATCAAAATCGATGAAGCCGCATTACTAAAGCGATGTCAATCCATCAAAACCCCCCGTCGTATACAAAAATCACACCACCAGAGGAAAAGGCTAATGCATAATTTGTACGCAGTACAACAGTGCAACCGTGCAACAGTCGATCCTCGGAATCAATCCTCACCCGCAAAACCGTACAAGGCATCACAACAGATAGTTAATGAGCCGCTCGCTGAAATCATCACACGAAACACGGGACCATCTGACGGCCGCTGAAATTAGCGGGACGGCCAGACCGATCCATCACCCATCGGAACATCACATCATACATCTTCCGCCATCCACGAACACTCCACACTTGCGATCAAATCCCATTACACAAGCGACAGAGCAGCAAATTGTATAAACAGTGCAGCAGTCAATTAAAAAAACACACATAATGTACAAACTTTACAGTTGCACCGACGCACATGGGGACAAGTCAGTCAGCTTAGAAAACAGATTGATTATGGTACAATGGCAGTGGTTAAACACCTAGACGGTGTCAGAGACTGAGAAACTAAAAAGAAACAGCCTAATGGACGGGACAGACACTTAGATAATCGATATGGAATCACCCCTGAGAAATGTGTCTATGATTCCATATCGATTTTGTTTGCAGTGCTGGATTAAGATGAATTCAAAACAATGACGAATCAATAGCCGATGTTGAGGTTATAACCGGGCACAGGTCCGTAGCTGTAGCTGGGCAGATGGCTCTGCATGTTGCTGTGATCCAGTCCGGTAAATCCGTAGGGATCAGTGAAGCCGCTACGGCAGTTGGTGTCCATCCCGAATGCCATACAGGCGCTGTTGTAGTATGGACTTTGTAGCCAGTTCCCCTGACTGGATGGTGGGAACATGGAGAACTGGTTTGGATCGAATTTGCTTTCCAACATTCCCAAATTGTAGTCATCTCCTGTAAGCCGCAGAAACATTGCATTTAAAGAATGACACTGAAGACAGTTACAACATGTTTCCAGTTTGCGGTGCTTGTCACATTTACAGGAATATGATTTTTACGGGTTACGGCCGTTTGAGTATCGGCAAATACTAAGGTGAAAAACTTGCGTATGCGTTTACAGTGCCAAAAGTCTCCGATATCTCGAGGTACTCGTATATTTCTCCGCGATCGAGTATCAGGCGGTGCATTTCGCCGTAATATTGCAGTTAATGTGGCTATCAGGTAGATACATTGTAATTTTTAGATAATACAGGATTAACTCTGTATCTATCTGGTCACAACAATATATATAACTGGACATACAGTTAATTAACAGTCTTTTTTTAAACAGTGCGGACCATGTATCTGTACTATACCGAAGCCGCTCGCTAGTAATTAAGAGAACAATGACATTGTTTACTCTATATTCTAAATATATAGAGTAAATATATACGTATATATTCTAAATATATATTTTAAATATATCCCGAATATAGAGTAAACTGTTCTCTTAATTACTAGCGAGCGGCTTCGACTATACACTATATTTAAGCACGTATGTAAATTTATAATGTACGATGAACATACGATGAACAGTACTCTTCCGTATAGCGTTGAGGATACCAGAATGTTTAGCAGGTTTGCAGTCTGCTTGTGATTTTGCATGCAGACAGAGGAAACGCAAAGAAACAGCAGACAATGTTGTACTATAAGGATTATCGATACTGTCTTACCAGGACTGGTATTCTTTAAGTAGTTAAACCTCTGTGCCGCTTCCTCAGCATGCTTTGACATATGCTTGTCGAGATAGTTGGACTGAGTGTAGGACTTGCCGCAGAAGCGGCAGATATGGGTCTTGAGGTGCTTGGAGTCCTTATGCTTGGGAATGTGGGCCTGGAGACTGAGTTTGTCGGCGAAGCAGCGGTAGCAGCTGTTGCAGCGATAGGGCTTGTCCGTCTGGTGGACACGGCTGTGTGACTGTAAACTGCTCAGCTGGGAGAAGGCCTTGCTACAGACCATATAGGGACATTTGTACGGCTTATCGCCCGTGTGAGTGCTAGAGGAAGACAATCAGGACGCGTTAAGCGGATTAGAACGCAATTGCTCGCCAGGGACCGTTTGGCGTCCATTGCGGCCGCTTAATAGATCCAACAACTCACCGAATGTGTTGCTGCAAGTGCGATAACTGCGTAAACTTGCGCTGGCAAATATCACAGCGATGGGGCTTAATACCCATGGATACGCATGTGCTGCGCAAGGTAGGAGTTGTTGGCGAATGTTTTCGGGCATTGCAATTGGGAGCATCGGTACGGCTTGGCCTCGCGCGAATGAATTTGAATATGGATTTGATGCTCTGTTGTTGTATCGAATACCTGTGCACATCGATAAAACTTAACGAACGCATGCCTGTTAAACAACAAACAAGAAGCTTGCGTTACGGCGATAAAGTGCATATGTTATGATGGAACGCTATGATATCATGCTGCCTTTTCAGCTGTACTGTTTCGTTCTACATTATCATACTTAGGTAATGATTGAAACTCATGCGGTCTCTAATAGGCTAATACAATCAGAATATGGCACTAATCTTCACCAACTGCGTTAATTATGTAGTTCGTTACACTGTTAACTATGGTGCTTTCAGGATAATAGAAAGGTCAAGAGTAGAAAACCTAATTACGACAATTTCGAGATGAGATGTTGTCGCACCAACAGGTATGTATGTATACAGAACGAGGTCAGGAACCGTCAGTACTGTGACCTTTGAGATAGATCGCTCATGCAGTCATTGATCTGCTCTCCCAACATACTTAACATGCGGCTCCACTTGAGACGCTTCGTTAGACAATTGTCAGTTTTCTGGCATTTGCACTGCAAAAGGGATTTGCTAATTTAATAGGCACATATACCTGATAGCACATTTTGCAGGGATAATGCCGGCTGTGTACGTAGAGACTTGTTGGGAGTCGATACAGATGCCGTCGACCAGTAGGCTGGGGTAGCGGTGTTCGTCGGTGCGTTTCCGGTT
>JAQGAU010003423.1:0-13262 GCA_034698045.1 Paramacrobiotus richtersi
CTGCCATGTCGGAAAGAAATTCTTGTTGACTAGTACATAAAATCAATCACTGGACTTTCCACTGTCAAATTCGTCTGTGATCAGAACTGCACTTCCCCACTGTCAGTTACCATGCGGTTTTCCAACAAGAACTTCAAGGTATACTGCAGCCTTAACAAATCCTAAAAAAGGAATGATTTATCAACAACATGTCAAAATCTAACAATCCAAAGACGTACGCAATAAAGGCAATCAATTTCGATGTCGTTATACAGTACTGTTTACAGGTATCTTATTTGCTTCTTACAATTAAAATTTTCGTTTCTTTTTTTTAGTAGTTTTTCGTTTGCATATTAGTTTATTTTGCTTTCATTTTCTCCTTTCACATTTTTATACATTTTCTAGAATAAAAATTTATCAGTTAGGCTGTCGAGAAGCACAAATTTCGTGAAGCTCCAAAACTCGAGAAATAGATAAAGAAAAAGATAATCAGTACGTAATCGTTCTCATAAATCCGTACAAAACCAATCGAAATGAGCACACTTTGACGCAAATGTCGGTTAATCTAAAACTAATGTCACGGGCTTACCCGCTCTGATTTGGCCACAATGATAACCTGCAGCGCCGGACTGGAAGGGAATATAGGGTTGTAAGCGGGAAGGTCGACTGCCGATTCAGACTGCACTTTGACTCGCATTGTCTGGAAACAATCAAATGTAAGTGATTTTTCGCCCAAGCACTGGAAATCATGTAGAACCGTGCAAATGATAATGTGGCAAAAATGCTGACAAAATTATGTACATGCCAGGGATAAACAGCGTAAAATGAGTGTCACGCACAAACAGCTGCGGATTCACGTTTCAGTGAATAAACGAGCTGAATCTCGAATTTCGGTAATAAGATCAAAGTCGTTCTACGTCATGCAAATCGGTTCCAAACCAGTTTCACCAAACACTTTTTCCAAATTTGCCATATTATTTATTTGTGTCTGTCGAAACCGGCTGTAGTTTAAAATGTTGTTATAAATTTAAAATCATTCAAGATCTATAAAAAAAAGCAGTTTCACAACATGTTTCAATTATAAGGCCTTCCTTTCTAATTTTCTTGCTAATTTTATTTAAGCTCGGAAACCATAAAAACCAGAAAAATTACCTTTGATGCAGCTACACTGAACTGCAGTTGAGTGACGGGTGACGAATTCAAATTGGTAAACGTTGCCACAATAACATAACAATCCTTTCTGGGCTTATTCTTCGCCAAATGCAACGACACGTTCATTTTATTCTGTTGGTAGACAGAAAGCGGCGGAACGGTATCTACAACCCAAAATTATCAAATTAAATAAATTCTTGACTTTAACTTACACGTTCTGGCAAAACCGAATTCTTACTTAGCTGAATATCACTTATCGGGACGAGAATTCCATCCAACGGCGCTGGAATATCGGTATCCCCATTTTGGGAAGGAAACAAAGGGGCGCTGCCAGTTTTCTTCGATAGCTGCCGATCATTGAGAATGTCGTCATCCCCAGCGCCAGATGTGCGCTGCGACGGGACATCCTGTTTATCAAACACCGCCGGATCGCGTTGAAGTTCGATAAGCGTACGCTTCGGCTTCCTACGAACCGGAACAATCCTGTCAGTTTTGTGCGGCAATTCATCGAACCAGGATTAGAAAATATGTAACTTCGAGGTGCTGATGTACAAACAATATTGTGAAACGAGGGGAAGCGCTTACGTTTCTATCGGAAATGCACGACCGCTGCCATTCTTATCACCGCTGAGACTCAATCCTCCAAGAAAATTATTGGTTATGTCGTCAAATTCCACAAGACTTCTACGGGTGGATGAAGGTGAGACCGCAGCAGGATCAACTGCAACAATTCAGTCAGAATCCCAGATGAATGTCGATACATGCAACAAAAACAGATCAATACGAAAACACAACGATTGACCAAATCAATACAAATCCAAATGTCAACAGAACCGAAATACAAATTAAAACTATGCACGATTCCCAAAAAGCTAGCAAGATTCCACACTGTTGATATTTCAGCGACAGATTACTGGTAATTGTACATTCCTAGATGATGCGCTCATTTACTGTGATTCCTTGACTGTGCACTATTTTCCATATTTGGTCACGAAAAAACAAACAGCACTGCGAAAGAACACGAGCAAATCCGATCAAAAAAAGCCTACGTGCAGAAGTAACCACGAATAACAAAGGTTGCATCTAGTGTCAAAAATGCAGTACACCGCAACATATTCGAAGTCCTCGCCCAGTAAACAGTAACTGCGCGTGAACAGTAAATTATTACGAATACCTTTATTTGCGGTATCCTGTCCAGAAGCTAAATTGGACAGCGACGTATTACTTGATGTCGAATGAATTTTCGATCCGGGCGCAGCGGCAAGCAGTGGCTGGGGCATGCTGGGACTAGCCATACTGAAAACTTCGTCCAGGATGGATAAAACATCCTCTTTCGGTGGAGGCGGCATCTGCGCAGGTGCCGAGGGAGGGCTAGTCGAAGTACCGCTTCCAGATGCCGTACCGTCCAGGGACAACAGCTCTAAGATTCGGGTTTAAACTTTGTAGATTATTCTAGCAGAATATGGAAAAAATTGCACCTGTTGGCTGTTGTGCTTTTAGTTTCCCCTTCTCATCGAAAGCTTCTGCCGATAATCCCAGTGCGCGGTACTGCTGTATCGCTTCAGTCAGCTCGTCGCTAGTGGCAAGAATATCCGCTACAAAACAGGCACAATTCAACATTCGACCATACTGCGCAAGGTATAAATAAGAACAGTGGGGAAAAACCACAACAAAATTACACTGATTGTGAGATCCAGATCACGTAACAAAAGTAAACGAAAGTGATAAATTTAATAAACAAATCAGGAAAAGTCACAATTCTACACAATCACAACTGTGATGATAGTGCAGCGACTGCAATCACAAAAAGCAACACACTTGCGTAGCAAGAAAGAAAAAAGAAACCGAGCAAGAAACTAAAACACAACCAATTAACGAAAATACAGAAACTAAAAAAATCTAAAACGAACGCAAAGCAAACAGAAAATTCCAGACCACAAGCAATTAGAATGGAACTGAATAAATATTTCCTTACCTAAATTAGGACCATCGTCAGCCTCGGCGTTACTTTCTGCAGTTTCAGCAGCCAGCTTGAAGACGCGCGGTCTATGCTGCTCGCACGCTTCGAACAGTTGTCGCATGGTTTCCCTTTCCGCCACAGTACTACCGCCGGCTGAGTACTGCTTCATCATATCCATTAATAAATCGGCATTTTCTTTAATCTGAATCAGATCGGAATGGCGACGAACAACTTTCTCCACACGCTGATCATCCTACAAAAAAAGCTGTTTAAACACGAGTAACACCCACATACACAGTCCAGTAGTTACATTCGTACCTCGCGAACCATGCTTTTAATCAGACGATTGGCAGCTACCATGTCCGCAGGATCTTTACTTTGTAACAGGCGCCTCAACAGCTGCAAAGAAAAAATCAATAAAACGTCGCTGTACGGAATGTTAATCCGAAACGCAGCTATCAGTTTTCGGACGGATCACAAACTCCACGCTTGCCATCGTTTATTTCCGCGCATATTTTTACTCATTACAGAACATATTGCACAAATTATTTACAACTCACAATAATATCACCAGTAACTCAGCACAACTTCCGGTTGTCGAATTTCTTTTGATTTTCAAGTTTCGTTTAAAAAATCGACTCAAACAAAGTCAACCTAACGCACTGACTTTATTTATGCCCTGAACATAATAAATTAGAACGCTTCCGACCAGTTTAACAGTTTTTTCGTAAGAAAGAAAGCTTATGCCCTGAGGGAAGAAATACACCACTTATGCAGTTTTTCTACCAAATGAACATCTCAGCTGTTATACAGTCCACGCACGGTCGATCATAAATATGCACTAAGAAACGAAAAGAATTCAAAAACCAAAGGTCTTCATATTGACGAAATGACCAGTAACGATAACATAATAATTATAATGATGTGGCAGAATCGGAGGTTTTGAGGAAACTTTAAGTCTGAACACAGTATGTACGCCTATATTAAAAAGCCAGACAAAGAAACAAGCAAAACTTGATCTTAAATAAGAACCTAATGCACAACTGAATCCAACGAACGCATTCCTATCATGAACACCCTACCTTAGCCCGATCTTCATCCTCCATAATGGGATTTTTCTGCCTCGGTGGGGGTGGCGGGGGCGGTTCAAAAACAACCGGGTCCTCCTTGATGATGCCTTGTTGTTTGAGCATATTGTAGGCCTCCACAATTTTCTGCTCGTATCGCATCAGCTGACTCCATGAGAAGAGCAAATCAATTGTTTTCTTTTTCACAGAATCAGCGGTCTTTTCTCCCAAATACTGCAATATCAATAGTGACCATATGGCTCAACAATAGAAGAACTGACAGCTTACTTTGGGAGAGACAACTTTGATCAGTTCATTCAGAAAGCGAAATTTCCCTATCTCCGATTGAACTGTACGTCCTCCCCTTCTGGCCAACATATCCAGCAACTGTAAATTGTTACTTATGGATGATTTAGAATGTCAATTTAGAAAATGACGACTTACAGCGATTGCTTTCAGAGCTTCGCGCTCGCAAGGTGACTGCACTTTATGTGCAAGAAACTTTAGGCAATGGGCCAATACACCGAGATCCGCTTGGAGAACCTTGATAAAGGCATCTTCCGTGTCTTGCTCGTGGCTTAGAGCACGGGGATCCGTAAGTTTGACTGCGAAAACGGAATGTGAAAGTGTCGAGAAAAGTTTCGATCAGAAAATCCTCCAACTCACCCACGAAGTTTTCTCCTTCCACCATTGGCATTTTGACAAAGCAACCTGTTTGTTAACTCACTGCTTCATATACAAAGCATTACTTTCAGGATAGATAACGTGGAGAGGACAGTAATCCAAACTGATTGAGGGGTTTGCGCCTTCTGGCTTTTCTCTGATTTGAAAAAAACTTCAGCAAAAAATTCAAAATTGCAGTTTTTTGATGATTAATCAACCAAAACCAGTAGCTAAAATGCCACCCTTGGGCGGTCAGGTTTATCGGAATTTCTACTTTCCAATGCTTCTATTCGATAATTTTGGTTTTATTTTCAGACAGGCTCCATAGCTCAGTTGGTTAGAGCGTCGTGCTAATAACGCGAATGTCGCGGGTTCGATCCCCTCTGGAGCCACTTTTTTATTTCATATGTAACCTAATAATGAATTTTTGTGGATGATTTTTTGTCCATCTCGATGTTAGATTACAACTTGTTAGAGTGGACATTGCAGCAGTGTGCGCGCACACAGGAATGGATTCGTCGAATGCTGCCACAAATCCGGACTTCCGGATTGTCGTTCCGGAAGTACTGTAGGTTTACCCGGCAAACCCACACGGCCTCCTTTGTTTGCGAAAACACATCCAGCTTAGCGCTCCGAAATCATAGAAAAGAACCTTAGGTTGATTTTGTGTCACTTTATTGCTTTTTAAATATTTCGTTCCATTAGACCGAATTCTCTTGGCGTGCGCAACAGTGTTTTTTATACAACAAACGGACTCTCAAGAGGGTTGTAAGTCTCAAGTTTATTTCGCGGACACATTCCTATAAACATTATAACAGATACAAGGCAAAAAATGTGCGATTATCAGCAGTATTAGAAATGCAGAAACGGAATGTACCGGCTTTATTAGAAAATATAAATAAATGCATTTGTTTCATAAACTATAAAAGCGTTTTCATAAACCGCCATATTTTAGCCGCAAGCCGAGACACCGGTCGTGCCGAAATTCCGAATCGAACGATTCCAGAAGGAGCGGCAAATCCTACTATTCACGAAGGGCACCAGTAGGGATGCAAAAACCCATTCGACCCTGGAACTGCTTGCAAAGTTTTGTCGGCCTACAAACGTGACCAGGAAATTTGCGCTGGCATTCACGATCCGTGTTACATGCCTGCAACAAACCCACAATCAGTTTTATTTCAATCTATGCAAGTACACCTGCTACGTATATAAGTTTACCGATAGTTCTGACAGCAGCAGAACTAATGTTCTGCATAAGCAGAGTTTTGTAATTAATTATATAAGAGCAGTTTGTAGTGGTGCTTCGCCGTACTTGTGTAATGTTACGCATGCATATGATTTGTACGTTTTTCCACACCAGCTTGCATAAGTACAGAGGTACCGTATATACGTAGCACAAAAGTACCACAAACTATAAACTCCGCATACCGTATCATATATATTCTGTACATGGAATTAAGCAGGTAGCGTGAACTGATAATTGTAATTTTTACGTGATTATGTTATCGCAATGTGGCCATGGGTAAACTATAAGTAAACGATCCTAATTCTGCGAAATACGCAGTACATAGTAATGTCACAGTATAGTAACTTGATATAGTGATGCTTACCCAGGCATCAGCAGCGCTGAATCCTTTATCCCACCAACATCCGCAGCTACCATCGCTACAGGTTGTGCCGGAATCCAGGCACTCATCGACACTACCGCACGATTGTCCCAGTGCAGGCTGTGCAGCTTTTTGGGGCTGTGGCACGGCAGCAGGCGGTGCTTCTGTCGGTGGCGCTGGAGCCTCGGTTTCCGGCGCTGGGGTGGCAGGAGCTGGAGTTTCCGGTGCAGGAGTTGCTGGAGCTTCGGTAACAGGTGCTTGGGTGACCGGAGGCTCGGTAGCCGGTGCGGGCGTGGTAGGCGCGTCGGTGACTATCATTTCCGGACTTTGCTTCTGGGGGGACTGCATATCAAGAACAGCGGAAGGAACATCCTTATGCGAATCGGAGTGATGTTTTCTCTGGCCTTTTCTTTTGCGTTTGAGGATTTTATTTCCCTGTGCCGGTGACACTAAAACAGTAACATTCACTACAACGCCGGTTTCTGTCTTACTGCAAACAGAATTATAACCGCTTAAAAACTCAGTCTAATGTATCGTGCTCTCGTATTTATGACTAAAGAGGTTTCCGCGGTGATTTCGTCTTTTGTCGCGGTTTTTGAATGCGGTAACTGTAAAGTCCATTATAATTTAGACCACGGATAATTAAGACCATCAATCTGTATCGCAACAAGCTTGCAGATAGCTCATCAGCAAGCTCGTTCATGGTAAGCGGTGATCACTACATACACCGCAGGCGCTGTCTCAAATTAAATCATCTAGTCGTGTTACATTAGGAAGAACAGTGGGGAGCGGTTGAACGGAATCGCTACCGGCATCCCAGTAAATTTCATGCATGGGCAAGAATTGATATACTTAAGAATTGATATGCTTACGTATAAAAACATATATGGCTTTTAAATAATACATAACCAAATGTTTTACTGTCCAAATATTTACAGTATTAACATGACCGCACCAGTCTGTCATATCTAAACCGAAACACCTGGTGAGTAAACACCACGATTGACCGGAACCGAGTTCTAAAGAGCTCGATCTCTAATTTACGGAAATCCCTGTAGTAATTATATATAACTAATTAATAAAGAACAAAGAAAAAAATAAAGAAATTAAGGAGACCTTTAAAGTAATTAAAAATTTATAGAAATGATGACAACTATGAGAATCGTTCTAATCCGGCGAATTATAAGCTTAGTTGACAGATGATGAGTAGCGCGACTTTTTTCGATCCTAATAAACCGTAGACGAGACGGAATATGAATTCAGAATAATGGTCGTCGATCTATATATACATCAGGATCGACGTAGCCCATCGTGCCAAAAAAGACCGTCTGACCTATCACGAGAGGTCGGTCATCGATATACAGATAAGTACTCACAGTAACAGCAGAACAGTCCTTCTGCGCAGTGCTTTGACTCGCTGACTTCCAGTTCTTTACATTCTTCCAGCCTATCCAGAGTCATGCAGACGCCAGCAATTTTTAGGGTCGGGAAGATATTAGGACGGCATTTAGTTGGTTTTGCTTCTTGCTCCTGACCTGCTCAACAAGTGGTGCACATTTTTACGCTTTTGTTACCATCATCATGCTTCAAAACTGCATGCTGTCATACTGTAATAATATTGTGTAGATAGCTATGCAGCAGGTCGATATGTATAACATAGGTACGTAGCGACATACGTACAAGAATATTGTTTCTGTTGCAAAAACAAATATTCTTACAGATATCTGCCTCAGTATTAGTAACACATAAATAGTCACTTCTAAAAACCATAATTGCTGACCTTTTTGTATCGAACAGTACACAAGTTGTAATTACCGCAAGACAAATATCGCTTACCTGCTGTTTCGACATAATAGTTTGCTGTTAATATCGCCACAATCAGAAAACAGTCTGTCGGTGTCATGTTTTATTGTTCGAGCTGGTACAAATTAATATAGCTGATTCTGTACTCCGTTTAATCGACTGACACTAACTGCAAAGTATGATCGACTTTATATCAACGCGCCATTTCCGCTCTATCTTTCTGCACATGGATAACGAACTTTCACATTTATTTTATGCGTACTTCTGCACATGTACGCATGAGAAACACTACGATTCTAAACATGAATAACAACAGAAACCGTTAGCGTAATGGAAGCATGTAATACTTAAAAACCTCAAATCGATCTTGCATAAGCGTAAGCCGTAAGAACTATAAAACAGTAAACAACGCTGTTTAACAGGTTAAATGACGCACAATTAAAACTTCTGATCTATTAATGATATGATAATTAAGTCACACATATGTCCAAATTTATTGTCCACGTTATACGTCATCATATTGCGTGGGAACACTCCCAGAACACTCTTAACTGCTTTTTACGCAATGAATGATGCAGTAATTGGCCCATATGATTTCGACAATTTTGGTGTAAAGCTTTACTCGGATCAGATCAAAATACGTTCATGACCTTTTTTTATATAGTTTTGGAAGGTATAGATAAATTTGAATGAATGTTAGCCGTATACATATGTAGATGTACGTCTGCATACAACATTCGTGTCCAGATATTCCAAGCATTTATATAATGAGCGCAAGAAGTTAGCTATACTTGTAATAATTTTGTCTACGGCTGCCAACAAACCTATAATAATTTATCAGCAATGCAGATCAGGATTGACTTGCTAACGTATATTCTAATAATCTGATGAAAGCCTGGCCCATCCACATAATTTTTCCGGAAAAGCCACCAAAACTTCCAATAGATTTTCATGTTTTTCGCTTTAAAACGAAAAAGGCCGAGCGTCAGCGATTCTGTATAGTTTTTCGCTGTTAAGTAATGGCATGTTTTCACAACAGGTGCATGAGAAAACCGCAGGTAAGTGGGTGTTATTTCATCGATATAGTGTAACACCGGCGCCTGTTACAGGACATTGCTTTCGAACAGTAGCTAAGGAAAAAATGCTTCATGATGGCATAAATCCCCAGTTAGTTATGTGATTTTCTAACGGTATACTGTGTTGTGAATGAGCTCGTTCAAATGTTTATTGCATTTTAATACATATAAGCACGTAGTTTGTACACCGGTTACATCTTTCATTACTTTTCATATTGATCGCATTTACATAATTATGGGCATATCAACATATACACTGTGAATGTCACCCTTCTGTTAACATTTTATCCAGCTATCCAGCACTCAACCGTAGGTAGCTAGTGGGTATACTGGTGGAAAATAAAAAAGCGTGTGCATCACTACTTCTTTCTGAAACTGAAACAATATTTTTTGCTGTGATTAAAATTCACACAGCAGGGTACGTAAGTAGAAACTGTAACGAAAATATAAAAAGTCCGCAAGTCAAAACGGTTCACGAGTACAACTTCCTTTGGTTTCGGTTTCCCAGGCAGTGCACAGGCTTTTTGCGAGGCGTATTAGATCACGGTATTGTGGCAGTGGGGTACTAACGACTAGGACTACGTTTTTTTTAGAAATCAAAATCCTCCAACATCCTTGAGGACGCGCCAATAGGCATGCAGTATCCGGTGCTAGGCGGCATGTGAGAGCAGACTTTCGAAGGTTTGCAGATATGTCCCGGAAATAAGACCCGGCAGGTGGAATCCTCAGAACATGACTGAAGTGCATAAGATATACAATATTTAATATTGGTTTATCCAAAGATTTTGCTTCGACGCAAAATTCGAGCAATGCTACATCAAATTTAATGCTCGTTATTGATAAAACAGCACATGCATTATTATTATTTTTCACACAGCATGTACAAAATATCCCATAATATAGATTTACGAATATCCCTATAGTGAGTTTGAAATGAATGATTCAAAGTATTTCGAAAATTACAGTGTGCTGTGCTCACCCAGGTTCGTGCAGCAGAGATTCCTTGGCTTGTCCAGCAAACGCAACGGCCGTTTATGCATGTGGTCCCTGAATCCGGGCACTCGTTCACGTTTCTGCAGGGTCTGTTTAGCAGCATGTCTGCTACATGAAAAAAAAGACTTCGGTGTAAACATACTTTTCGCATCATTCGAAGTAATGCAACTAAAACAATTTTTTTAATCAAACACCGAACGTCAGACGCTTGCTTACCTGTGTTTTCAGCAGGCCTTGGCGCTGGAGCGGGAGGTGGCGGCGGAGGCGGAGGAGCCGGTACCGGTACCGGTGCCGGTGCTGGTGGTGGTGGTGGTGGTGGAGGCGCAGGAGCAACGGGTTGAGGAGCCGGCGCTGGCGCAGTAGGGACAACAACAGGCCTGGGTGCCGGTTGAACTGGGGCAGGCGGTGGCACACTGGGAGGAGCAACAGGCTGCGCAGCCGGTTGCGCAACACTGACTTTGGGCGCGCTGGGAAAGGCGAATACCGGACTCGGCTTCCGCTGCATTGTGGGCGGCACTGTAGAAAATTTTACATTATTGCAAAAACGTTATACTTATGAGTTGAAAATGAAGGCGTTGGACTATATCTCAAGACCCTCTAACTGCAGCTGTTTTTTGCCTGTTTGAAAGGTCGGGGTTCTTCATGTTTTAAAACTGGCTACTTTTTTTGTTAAATAGATCAGATTTACATCCTTCTCAGTTCAGATTACTGTATTAACATTTACTTCTATAACATTCAATCTGTTTCATTTCAAATGCATTTCAAAGAAATTTTACAAAAGTGTTAATATGTTACAAGTAAATTTACGATGTTCCGTAAAACACCTACCATAACAACACCACTGTCCATCGAATGTGCTAGCGTCACAGTCCGCTGAGGAACTGACTTCTCGATCGACACAGGTATTGTCCAGCTCGCTTGTTGACACACAGAATCCAGGTTCATTTAGGCTGCGAAGTAGATTCGGCCTGCAAGTTGCTGGTCTTGCAAATGCCAGTTTTGGCGCCGAACTGGGCGAACTATATGGGCTGACATAATATGTTCGCGGTTGTGGATCACTGATTCCAAGGTCCAGTACTCGAGTTTCCGGAAACACGTTAAATCCGAAACCATAATTATTCTCCGGGTTAGCTGGACCACTAAGAAGCATCCCGCTGTAATAACCCATCCTCGTTCGCATCGGGTTCATAAAACCTGCAATTACAATAATAAGACAGATAAGCCGTCTACGCAACATATAAAAACACATTTATTGCTACCCTGAATGTACAATACATCTGTATACCTTTGGTGATATACATCATATACTGTAACTATATTTTGGGAATTAAATCAGGCGTAGCATTTTTACTCCGCTGTTCGCATTTCTCTACTTGAAATGCATCCAGTATGCGCCGTAGATTAACATAGTGGAACCATATCAGAATAATTAAAAACAGGATGTTGTCTTCTGTCAAACAGTAAAGTTAGCCAAATACGGTAATCCGTGTCCAGTAAAGATATCGATATAGGCATCGCTCTAGCACAACGCCAATGAAACCGGACAGAAATATTGTTTTTTTACCTAGAATGGCAAAGGACGTCTTCCCAGATAATATCACGCTAAATATGATGGAAAAAGTCTTGTATAAATACATTTTACTTTAGATCGTTGCACAGATGTTTAATAAATAGCTCAGGTTCCGTAGGAGACGACAATTACGAGCGTTATGGAAATACATATGCGAAAGTGACTGAACTGGAAGTGCCGCTGTTGTTATATCAAAATGTCGGCGTGGTTTAAACGATTGTCTGTTACTTCGTAGCATGCACTGTCAGTGTTATATAAAGTATAATGATTCAATTAACAGCTTTAAGGTAGCGGATGTGGTTTGTGTCATCAAAACAATCCACGAAAATTAAATTACTTTACACGTTTCTTCATAATCTTGCCATAAGCGCCGTTGTGCAATTAGTGGCACGTTATTAAAGCGCTTTCCTTTTACGACAGATACTTGACCTCCCGTTGACACTAGACGTGACAATGTCATTTTGAAAGATACCATCAACAAGGTATACAATTATTTGTGCTGGCAAATAATGCACAAAACCCGCATCTTCATAAAAAGAGACTGAGTTTAATATATTGTATAAAATTTACTTTTTACTGAATAAATTTGTTTTTCAGGAAGGTTACAAAATAATGAGCAGTTGTGGGTTTTTCGAACTTGTTTCCGTTAACTTTTAACATAGCGATGGGCTTTCTAAGATCATTTTGTGGCTGTGCTATACGGTAAAACTTCAAAACTTCTCACTGTTTGCAACCTTGAAGAAAATTATGAGAAATCGTTCAGTAGTAAATGTGTACATTTGATACAATACATCAGGCTCGGTCTCTTATTTTCAGGCATACGAGTAGGCTTTGGGTTCTTTATAATTTGTGAACAACGGAACGCAAAACCACGGTATAGTTTCATTGATAAAAGTTGAGAGCCTTGACTTTATTTCTCTAAAGGCTTATGCACTGCATCGCGTCAGAATTTTAATCCATTTTTTATATGAATTCACACAAAAAAATCACAAAAGATTTCCAAGTACTTGTTAATTGAACATCGATCATATAACCAAGAGTATGATTCAACAGCGGAAAGCGTACACCGAGGTGCACTTATATAGATAGAAACATGCGTTCGGTTGTAAGTTAAAAGAGGTCTTTTATCAAAATTCTGCAAATTTTGGAAAAAGCATAACGTTGAGCTACAGCTAGTTGCAATGAGATTTTGTACTAGTATTTCGCCGGTTATTAAAACAACCGGCTTTTGTTCGCTGCTGTTAGAGATGGCTTATGCGTTTTATCTCGAGGCTTTTGCAGTTTTCTTCAATGTTTGAAACCACTCAAAATGTTACAAAAATAGTGAAGTTTACCATTTTCACACTGAAAAGTGTGCCATTGCACCTATCGGGGCGATCTTATGTCCGAAAC
>JAQGAU010003424.1:0-13261 GCA_034698045.1 Paramacrobiotus richtersi
CCTATAGCGATTCGGGGTGTAATGGGGGTGCCTATAGTGAAACGGGGTGTATGGGGGTGCCTATAGTGGTACCCTATATTATATCGATTTGGTACGTAACGCTCCCCACAGGTACCCCCCTACCCATGTAACATTTTGTCACAAAATCCGTACCCTACCCACCCACCCCTCGCCGTTACGTAATACTTGAATCGCGCCTTAGTTATACGACCGAAGAGTGGATTGCGCTGGGGTATTTTCGTTTTCCGTTATTTTTTAGGCTTGTGAGAGATTCCCTTAGTTAGTTGATAACAGAAATTAGAAAAAACAAATTTAACGCAGTATGTGATTTTACGGATTTTGCAGAATGAAAGTAACAGTGTTAGTCAGTTTACTACAGTGTTTCTGTTTCGCATACGCGATTATAGCGATACCTCCGACCGAACTTGTTAATGACCTTTTAGCAATGCACTCTCTTTGTGGCTTGTTACTGAGACTAGTATATAAGTAGGGATGTAAAGCATCGGTCTGCAGTGATAGTTGATACCGGTATACCGTATACAGTACTGGTAGTGCTGGATAGGTATGTAACACATAAACATACAGTACACATAACCATAAAGTCTTTAACACATAACTCATAAACATAAACATAAAGGCTTTACCATATAACACATAAAGGCTGTAGCACATAACATAAAACATAACATTATGATTTGAACTAATTCACTTACACATTTTTTATAGAAGTTTTAACAAACAGACATGTAACTGAACTGAAGCTGCTAACTGAAGCCGAAACAGATACCACAGCAGACCAGTTGTATTCTGTCGTGCTGATAATAAATTAGCCTTTGGCATAGCACCGCGTTTGCTCCATATTACTGACAATACTCCCCCCTTTGGTGCCATAATGCCATTGACCTAAAAGCCGGTTGGTCAAGGCGATTGTCCTCTACAGTAGTTTCAATATTTTCCGGCGACATAACTCGGGCACGCGGACTGAACTTGATAAAACTTGATGCGGTATCGCTATTGGTGGTCATGCCAAGGTCCAGTGCATACGTCAATGCGAAAATGATTTCAATTTGTATGCGCAGCATCGGGATGTTGCGTAGTCCCGGGAAAAAGCCTAAAGCAAGAACGCGTACGTGTACGAAAGTCTCCTTTTCAACCGATTTATTTCACAAATCGTTTTTTGACTACCGTGTGCTGGACCTTTGACCATAAAAAACAGTACCACATCCTGTTTCGTCAATTCAAATTGCGTGCCCGTGGCATCCCTCCAGAAACATGTGGAAACTAGAGGGCAAGCGCCACGTTTGGTTTTTGCGCAACAGCGGCGAACAATGTAAACAACTAAAAAAAATTAACATGCAGCAACTTTTTCGGCTTTTGTAAGGAGGGCCATTTTATTTGGTTCTTGGCTACTAAATTCGCGCAGTGGAAGCAAAAAGTAAGGATTATTATTACGAAAAAGAGTTTGAGTTTAGTCTTGCCCGCGGTTAGGTGGTTCGAATGTAAATATGCTGCTGATCCTGTGGGTAACTTAAGTATCTGTATGCACCCCTGTTACATAATTATACGGAAAGAGTGATGAGACCTGCGCTGTGAGTCTGCGCTGCGTCCACTTCACTGTGTATCGTTTTGTTGCGGAATATCGCCGTAAATGCCATAGTATCGTTGTTTTGTCTGCGATCTCTTCTCATGTTAAGGCCATCACTATACGCTCAGTGGCCAATGAAGTAGAAGTTTTACAATAATTTAGTGTACAGGAATCAAGTATGCTCTGTTCGGATCCGTTTAAAAGAATGGTGTACGACTTTTGAGTGTTGCACTGTAAAATTTTGAAAATAAACAGTAATCGGCTATCGACACTGAAAAAGTGATTGTAACAGCTAGCCATAAGCAGCCATAAACTTCTGTTTGCACAGCTGGTTCTGGGCTGGACAGACAATAGGCGAGACTGCCTACACTGAGCTGGCCTCCTTTGCCCTTCTCCATTGAAGGCGCACTGGTCAGTCGGCTGACTGATGGCAGACCGTTGGCCGCAGGAAAATGCTGCCGGTTGCCTTACATGCCCTATATTCAATCACTTCGCCTGAAAAAACTTCCAAACGGACTTTGTGCAAGTTTTTTAAGAACGCCTGAGCACTCAGGTGCCCCGCAATACGTTCATAATGTGACTAAAGTACCGGAAAGCTTACTTAAAGAGCGTTTTTTCGAAAGTGTGTTTCAAACTCAAGTTATACAGAAAAAACGAAATCAGAAATCGTTTTTTTGCGATATTTCACTTTAAAAATTTTTAATCGAAAAAAGGCTTTTTAAGGTGCAAGAGATAACTGTATAACACAGTTCACTGCTTACTGCTTAACAAAATGACGGCTGCAGCTTTGCAGAAATGCGTTTGAAGTTTCA
Source organism: Paramacrobiotus richtersi (assembly GCA_034698045.1). Taxonomy (NCBI): domain Eukaryota; kingdom Metazoa; phylum Tardigrada; class Eutardigrada; order Parachela; family Macrobiotidae; genus Paramacrobiotus; species Paramacrobiotus richtersi. Next base: position 2,398 of record JAQGAU010003424.1, read on the forward strand.
GCCTAAAAATTTGATTTTAAAATTTACGGTATACAGTTTTTTTAGAACAAAAATATCTCGATGTAGAGAAATCTTTTACCAACAACCTCGCATTAGCTTAAATGACTAATGTTTCCTTCAAAGTAGCAGAAACAGCTTCGAACACAGCCAGTTCGAGCATATATTGATGACCTTAAGCTTTTCTGATGTGCTGGTCAGAGGAGATGTATGCAAACTGCAGCTGGAGATCAAAGCATCGCATCGCGCTTTTTGGAAACTCAGTTCGTTATACCGTGACGGGATGGGGTTTCCTCACGTCGCGGTAGTACACATAGAGAATAAGAAGGTTCGGTACGTCTTGTTGCCCAAAAAGGTTTGGTAACGAAATAGGAAAAATTCGTTATAAGAAAACTGGTCGGAAAAAGTTCAGTACGCAGAAATTTCGGTATGCAAAGATACTTTCAAAAGTGTTGCATGCAGGAAGTTCGGTATGCAAAATGGCTCGAAAAAGTTCGTTTTGCAAAACGTACCTGGCTCTGCAATCACACAATTCAACGACTGAGTCGCACCAAGAATGTCGATTGATATTGTCGATGTGAAACTAGCAATACATAGCTCAGAAGCGCTCCGAGCATTATAATATTGTGTGCGATTTATCGTCGCTCGGTTTTGCAGCGCTGCCAGGTTGTGTATGCTGTGTTTTCGATATGTTTGCTGCATGCGTTGCAAAACCGTGACTGGTTATTTTCCGATTATTAAAAAAGAAGACCGGTTATTTTCCGCAAACACAATATGTTGTGAAACACGGTGGAAAAACAGTCAACATGTTTACAGTTGATAGGAATGTTTTTCCAGTGAAAGGCACATTATGTACTGCAGGAGAGACAGAGAAGACGCGCATGACAGTTCTTTATCTACAGGTCGCTAATATTCACAGAACATCAGCTGCCGGTAGACGATCGACAAACAGAAGAAACTGTACAGATTCAGCTCTAAGAAAACCCCTTCATCCCCGTTAACGCGTTAGGGCATTACGGGATTTTCCGGACTAACCCGATCCTCCAGGAACAGGCGGGCAAAGGCAGCATTCAGTAGGGCTACTCGGATTGGGCGGATGAGCTAGCACAAAAAAAAACAGATACCAGATAAATAAAAATCTATATTAGTATAAGAGAAAGCATTTCTGCTACTCACCACTTTTATGCACAAGCATTTCTGCCACCTCCTGTGTAAACGTACTGGTTAATCAATCCATATAAATGATGCATTTAACACCATCAAAGAAACTGGCATAACAGACGCGTTAATACGTTCGATGAAAATCGTGGAAGACTAAGATTCTCAACAGCAGATGTTCGTGCTGCTTTTGGTTTGAAGCTCTCGTCGCTCTGCACATCTCGATTTACAGTACGGACCGTGCATACGGGGAAGCAGAAATACTTGTGTGTAAAGTGGGAGTGGCAAAAAGTTTTGCGATGTATGCCCTTTCACAACTGAAAGTTCACTTTCGCTTCAGTTTCAGTATATTTCGTACCGGGTGTGCAGTTGGGTGCACACAAGACCATTGCGCAGAGATCGGGTTTTGGGCTATTGGGGCATGGCGGACATCCAGGACATCCAGGGACGCTAACACCCCCGCGACCTACAGTCGAAGAATTAAAAAATATCAATAAAGCTGCGCAATCGTTTCGTACAAAAAATAGTGAATCAGTAAACAGCGCCACATGGTTCTATTCGCCTTCCGCTGTAGTTAGCTGCGGTGTTCTCTACCTGCTACGGGAATGTTAGGTGAATCGCATGCCAAACAAAGGATCTGACCACAGTTAGGAGGCTGGGCGATGGCTCCTCCTTGCTGCACTGTAATAACAGCAGTTGATTAGCGGATTCAAAAGGGCACGAAAGGAAGTGAGTGTCTGTGATACGCACCGGATAAACGTGCAAGTAGGATAAGGGTCAGCGCACAAAACAGCCAACTGCGGATAAGCGGAATCATTTGTGTCCAACTTAATACAGTTCCCAGCGTATAATTTGTCAAAGGCGAGTTGAAATGTTTGTCGATAGGTGCTTTAAAAATGGGATGAATTAAACTGAACAGTGATAAAACTGGATTTATAAACAATTATTGAGTCACCACCGCCGACTGACATGCTGTATCATGTACGTACATTGTACTATGCTCGGCAGTTAATTCCTGTTTGCCTGCCGGCACCAGACTTCACCAGCACAGCATGATATCATTGGACAAACGTTTTTTGTTTAGCGACAGGTCCTTGCATGGTAAGGTAAGCCAACAACTCCATCTTATTGTTAATACCAACGCAACCAAAATCGTACTCAGTGGAAGCGGTAAGGGGAACAAACTGATGTAGCCAGCAACGGGCATACAGTCCATGCACCAGTCGTTGATTACTGTCCAGCGCTATAATGTCTTGTGCTTCGGAGAGAAGGAAGAGAACAGGAAACTCGGAGGTGAACTTTACTTCGTTCGGGCGTCGCGGACACCGAAGAAAGGCACACCCAGCTTCCAGTACAAGCAGGTGTCAGGTTACAATCAGAAGGGTGCTAATCGGCACGCAGTGCCCAATCAGCCCAAACGACCCAAAAGAGAAGCTAAATTGTCGCATAAATCTTTGTCGCGCGAGATGTAGATCCGGATGTGATGCGTGCTCTGGATACTGGCGATGTAAGGGTATATGATGGCACTTGCCGCGGGGAGTGCCGGAAGACGGTACAATTGGCAGAAAGATAAGTCGGGTTTCCACTGGCTACTTTCTGTAGATCTAGCCCGTGGAGCTAGCGCGGAGTGGCGCAAGTTGGTCAGTATCGTTTGCAGGTTGGCAATTGGGGAGCTGGAGAAATAGGCATTTGGTAGTGAGTACTGGCTGCCTTTCAACCGTGAATGGACACGAAACGGTCCACATGCCGTCTGACTGCAGCCGGCTGCTTGCATCCGGTCCGGCAAGAGCACTCATTTCAAAGAAGCAATAACACGAGCGCGGCAAGCCAATTTACTAAACGTTGAGAAGAACGCGGTTCTTTGAAGAAGATAATGCGTCCACCAGCTTGAATTGTAAGAGTAGTCATTCCAGAGATGCGGTTATATAAACGCGGCAAGGCAAACCACTGGAAGCTAAGAGGAAACGCGGTTCTTTGAGGCAAAAACGCGGTCTGTCTGTTAAAGTTGTATAGTAAGAGGAGGAGCAAGACTAACATTTGCCGCGGGCAGTGCAACGCAACGGTGCAGGCAAACAACCGGTAACGTCACGAGAGTAGTCATTTCGAAAATGCAATGCATGAGCGCGGCGAGCTAGTTTATGAGAACTTAAAAGGAACGCGGTCAATCTGGCAGAAAGTAAAGATCTGTCAGAACGGCTGTTGAAAGCTCATATCCTGCGCGGCAAGCTGGTTTATTACAAGCAATGATCAAGTCATCAAGGTAAACCACCGCAATATAATGAAGTGGTCAGAGATAATGGGCTAGGCAGCCACGGTTGAGATATTGCAGTAAACGTTCAACGGAAGCCCTGTAACTGATGGTGTATCGAGTTAGTTGGCACGCTAAGGCAAGCAGGCTCTAGATCAGCTTTTTAAAATTCTGCACGCGGTGCGGTTTTCCAGTGTGGAACATATATATTTCCCGGAAATTAGTTCGTCGCCGTCGACTCGCCGAACAGTTTACAGACGGTAAAAACAATCTATATCACTTGCTAGAGCGGTTTTCCAGTATGGTAAGCAATCTGTTAATCTACAAGAATTCAGCAGTTCTGAGTCAGGCTCATGCCATTGTCTGGAACAACGCTGGCAAGTGAGTGTGAGACATTGAAAACAAAGGCCGCCGACTCCTCATTTGCAAGAACAGATTATGAGCGCAACGTGTGAGGCCTGCTAAGACAATGCCATCTAATCAAACACAACGAGGCTGCTGGCCGGTTTCAAACAGGAAAATTCCATAGTCAGAAGAGAGGCAAGACTGCCACAGCTGCCGCGGGCAGAGCAGCACAAAGGTGCAAGCAACAAGGAGGGAGCCTATCGTGAGCAATCATTTCACAGAAGTAATGCATAAGCGCGGCAAGCCGAATATTGGAAGTTGATAGGAATGCGATCCTTCGAAGGAGAGAACGCGGTCTGTCCGTTGGAATTGTATAGGGAGACGAGAGACAAACTGACGCAGCTGCCGCGGGCAGTGTAACACCACGGTGCAAACAACAACAGTATACTTCAGAGATGCAATGGCTTAGGCGCGGCAAGCCGATTTATTAGAAGTTTGAGGAACGCAGTCCTTTAAAGGGTAGAACGCGGTCTGTCAGTTTGGAATTGTATAGTGAGACGAGAGGAAAAACTGACGCAGTTGCCGCGGGCAGTTTACCACAACGGTGCAACAAACAACAGTATACTTCAGAGGTGCGATGGCATGAGCGCGGCAAGCCAATTTATTGGAGTTGAGAGAAACGCGGTTTTTGAATCAGAGAGCGCGGTTTTTCAGTTTGGAACTGCATAGTGAGACGAGAGGCAAAACTGTCGCAATTGCCGCGAGCAATGTGGCACAACGGTACAAGCAAACAACAGTAGACCATGCAGGAGAAGTCATTTCAAGGTTTTATTCGGAAAATGTAGACATCTGTACAGTTTGCAAAATTATTTTTCCGGAAATTTATTCAGCTTCAAATAAATTGTTTAGCGAATTCTTGGCTTCACCAGTTGACGCACTGCGGTAGTTCAACAGTCACTAGCAGTAACTGCCGCATAACGGGCACTATATTAAAACCCTGTGAAGCCTGCGACGATAAAAAACGGTCTATATCTCTCGCTAAAACGGTTTCCGAATATGGTAAACAGTTAGTTAGTCTGCAGTAATTCAACAGCACTGGGTCAGGCGCCGGATCATTGTTTTCAGTAACGCTAGCAAACGCGTGTGAGACATCGAAAACAAAGCCGCCAACTACCCATCTGCAAGACAGATTCTGCACACAACGTGTGAGGCATAAGACGGCCTGGTCAGATAAAACTAAACTAATTAAACACAAAGGCTGCTAGCCAGTCATCACGGCAAGAGAAATGTATAATGGAAAAGAGGCTAGACCGACACAGTTGCCGCGGGCAGTGCAGCCAGTTGCCGCGCGCAGTGCTGCATAAAGGTGCAAGCAAACAAGCAGTAAAACGGCGTGACAATATTGAGAAGAGATGCAGACTGACAAAATTGCCGCGGGCAGTGCAGCACCAAGGTGCAAGTAGTAAGCTAGCAAGAGCAATCATTTAAGATGCAATAACATCAGCTGCGCGGCAAGCCGACTTTTATTGGATGTTGGGAGGAACGCGGTTCTTTGAGAGAGAGAATCCGGTCTGGCAGTTAGTCGCGATTTTTTTGGCTGTCTAACGGTCCAACAGAGCAGCCCCCATCTTATGTCCAGCGGCACCGCAGTTTTGGCGAACGTTAGGAACTTGCATGTGCCGGCAGAGGCTTGGCAGTCGTTGCTGTTCCAGCGGAAACAAGAGAGAAATTTCTTCCCAGATTGGGGTGCGGTGAAACTTTGGAGACGGCTACGATATTTTCCAGTTGAACGCGGTCCCTGGAGGCTTTTACGAGCAAAACGGTCCGCCCTTGCGCGGGAGACTGACTTAAATTGAAGTAAATATCACCACGAGATACACGTGCATGGGGTCAATCGATATCAAATTCCAGTATTGCTTCAGGATGATAGTCTTGCCGCTTTACAGTTAAAACTCAAGATAATTTAAGTATTCAGTCGAAAACGGACTGATGATCAACGGATCCAGATAATCTACGAGCCAGACTTGAGCTACCATTCAAAACTCATCAGAGGTCAACTGTAACGGTTGCACCTTTCCCTTTCCGCCTTCTTGAACACGAAGCAGATTACGCAATAAAAGCAATAATCTGAGTTGAAACGAACGTTGAAAGATTGACACAGTTGCCGCGGGCATAGAAAATCTCACTTAAAATTCAATTCAATTACAACTAACGGTTAGAGGTTGACATAGATGCCGCGGGCACAGGAAATTTCAGTTGAATCCAAAAGATGGACCACGAAAAGTGGGATCGATCGTCCACTAAGCGAGTTACGCGATATAAGGCAAATTAACAACGAATTAAACACAGTTCAAGAATTGCATAATTGCCGCGGGCACAGGAAAATTCAATTAAAACGAACGGTTGGAGATTCCCTCAGTTGCTAGTGACCGCTAGTTACGCGATAAGGCAAATTGAAAACGAACTATACAGTTCAAGAACTGCACAATTGCCGCGGGCACAGAAAAATTCAATTAAAACGAACGGTTGGAGATTGACTCAGTTGCCGCGGGCACAGAAAAATTGAATTAAAAACCTAATTTCAATTAAAAACGAACGATTATAGAGTGGCAGAGTTGCCGCGGGCACGGGCCACCGAGAAATTATCATCAGACTCACCGCTGGAATGATGTGGTCGTTATCAAAGGGTGCGTGAGATTGATCGTCCACGGAGCGAATAGCGCGATAAAGCAAATTAGCACGGATTTAAAACTAACTGTTAAAGATTGGCACAGTTGTCGTAGGCGCAAAAAAAAAAAAAAAATTTGATTAAACAAACGGTTAGAGATTAACAGTTGGCACAGAAAAACTCAATTAAAACAAACAGTTAAAGGTTGGCACAGGTGCCGCGGGCACCGGCCACCTGCAAGGCCACATGGCAGAAAAAAATTACATTAGAAAAATTACATGGCGGAAAAGGTTGGAATGAGAGAATTCCACTGCTCGGGTGCCATTTATATATGGCCGAGATTGGCTACGGCGGGTGTGTCCTAGCCCCGCTGCCCATTGGCTACGCAACAGCGTCATTATACGCGGATTCTGCCTTGGCGGCAGAATCCTTTCCATAATAATAATTCAGAGCAATGGGCAGCAAATTTATTCCTCTGGCCTATTTCGTTCAGCAGGTGCCATGCGTAATATGAGCATGACATTGTGAAACAGGAATAAAATGATGAACATACAATAATGTAATGTCGGCATCGATATTTGTTAATACATAAATATGCTACCGACTTTCGCTCAAGGGTGATAGTACAGAAGTTCTATCGATTTGATTACAGATATAGAGGCAACTGCATGCATTGGACTCCATCCGAAAATGTTTCGACCGCATGTTTGTTATACTTTTTAAGAAACTCGTGTTCGTTCTGCAGTGCTGAAAATGGCTACCAGGAAAAGCAATTCAACGGATAGCCGCAGAGCGCTATGTTAAATCTGCAATTCAACGGATTTGTATTTTTTTAAAATTCACCCAGTAGAGCTATTTATTTTATTTTTATTTCACAACCTTGGCAGGTAACCCGTATGCTGCTGCCGCTGACAGTGGTAGCACGGGAGTTTAAACCTGGCAGAAGGCTAGGTTATAGGCTATCATTTCCTGTTCCTTTGAAAAGAACAGGAAAAGTAGCCCAGGAACCCTATTTTTGTTCAATTATAGTTTGTTTACAAAATTTGCAAAAGGTATGTGCAGTTTTCCATGACCTAGAGTGCCTAGGGGTGTATCTTGTGACAGTGCACTTCGATTTCGTCATGTGGAAAAACCATCGAAAAACCAAGAAACGTTTGAAAACCTTTTCATTCGCTTCTTTCTTGTCGAGGGGTAGGGGTTTGCATAGTCTATAGTATTTCCAGAGTTCTACAGTATTTCTACAGTACAGAGTTCTATAGTATTTCCAGGTCCAGGTCACGTGAGTTCAAAAGAGCTTTTTTCATGAGTACTTTGTTATTGCGATGGGTTTATCACGGGATAAAAGCGTAGTTCACGGGCACAAGATGCACCATAGGCGCTCTACGTCATGGAAAACTACAGTACACATGCCTTTTGCAAATCACGTAAAGAAACTATAAATGAACAAAAATAGGGTTCCTGGGCTACTTTTCGTGCTCTTTTCAACGGAAAAGGCAATAATAGCTTAGCTCTACTGTGTGAATTTACCAAAATGCATATCCGCTGAATTGCATATTTAACATAGCGCTCTACGGCTATCCGTACGCGTTGAATTGCTTTTCTTGGTAATAGGCGGAAGATGATCACGATATGTAGGAAGCCAGCAGTATACTGTTACTAGTACCTTACAACGCATGAAGCACATGAACGCAGTCTGACATGCAGCGTTTGTGAAGTGGCTTGAAACTCGCTTCCGTCGACTCTTCGTTCCACAGCCTGGCTCTTCTACTCCAGAAAACGAAACGGACGAAGACTTTTCCGTGACAGCCTGTCACAGGAATGTTTTCCTTCGCTTTGTCAGTGGCGGCTGTCAACTGCAGAATTTTGGATAGGAAACCGTGTACCTAATAGGACACGCCCGTACTGCGTAAGCCTGTGGACACTAATCCGTGATAATTTGCTTTGACAGCTGCTGCTGTTCATGTATCACGTGTTTCGTACCACTGCCGGTTTAAATGACTTGGAATGTATAAAATATCTTGTTGGATTAGCTTACGGGCACTCGACGTATGGGAAGGTTTCCCGTACGTCTCATACGCGAAAGTTGGGAATTAAACCAATCTTTGCCAGCTTTCGTCTCGTACTGGCCAATTTGTGTATTGTACAGCGCCGGATTGCATCAAAACTCGATCATCGCATCCATTCACGATATAATGAACATTTGCTCAGCTATTAAGCCGTAATTTTATATGATCGATATGGTGGAATTAGTAATTCCACCACATCAGTCTTAGAAATTACGTGTAATTCCGGATTGCGCGGCAGCTCATCTCCTGAGAATGAGCGCTGTGTCCGCAGTGGTTGATCTATTACCCAGTTCAGCTGGGATCCTTACTAGAGAAGCTTACAATGCTTCGACTGTTCGGCAGTGTTTCGGGACTTGTAAAAGGCGGTGTTTAAAATCCCAGATCAACGATTAAATCGAACCCACAATGCTGGTTGCTGTTGTGAAACTAGCCGTAAGGATACACTGCTGACAAGCACTGACAGCACTTTCTTGCAGAGATGTCCAGTGCATTTACTGTCTGCTGCACGCGTTGCAAAAAGACCGGTTACTTTTTTGTAATCACAATGGGTTACTGTGAAACTCACGCCGAAAAACAATCAACATGTTTACAGTTGTTACGGATGTTTTTCATCTAAAACACACAGCGCGCATGAATGTTCTTGATCTACCGGTATTAACCAGTATTTACAGAACATCAGCTGCCGGTAGACAACAAATGGGCGAAGAAACTGTACAGATCCAGCTGTAAAGAAAAGCATGCTGCTCCGTTGACGAAGTATAAGGATTGTCGTGGCTAACCGGGTCCTCCAGGAACCGGTGTGCAAACGCAACACTCGCTGGGACTACTCGGATTGGGCGGATAAGCTAGCAGAGGAATCAAATGTCAGATACCGGTATATAAAAAGAAGTTAATTTGTCGTAATTGGAAGGGAAAGCAAAATTTTCTGCTACTCTTACTTTATGCACAAACATTTCTGTCATCTCCTGTGTCAACTTGTTGGTTAATCAATTCATATCAAACAGTGCGTTTACCACCATAGAAAAGGTAGAATAACAGAAGCATTACTATGTTTGATGGAAATCTTGGAAGAACAAGATTCTCAACAGCAGATATGCGTGCTGGTTTTTTGGTTTGAAGCAGGTGTTGTTCTGCGCATCGATGGTGTTGTTCTGCGCATCTCGATGCACAGAACTCGCATGCGAGACGGCAGAAATGCTTGTGCGTACGTAAAGTGTGAATGGCAGAAATGACTTTCTCTTCGAAGTGTGACCTTTCTCCAGCTGAAGGTTCACTTTACGCACGAGTCAGTAAAGTGTCTAAAGTAAACTCATGATCTGTATATTTCGTACCGGGTTTGCAGTTGGGTGCACACAAGACCATTGCGCAGATATTGGGTTTCGGGTTATTGGGGCACGGCGGACATCCAGGACAGCCAGGGATGATAACACCCGCGCGAGCTGCAGCCAGAAGAATCAGAATAAGAACAATGTTAAACAAGCTGTTTGCATAAAAAACAGTTAATCAGAAAACGGCCTTACTGCCGTTACACTATACATGCTATTACATGGCTCTAACCGGCGTTGGCACTTAATGTTAGATGCGGTGGTTTACCTGCTACGGAAAGGTTGGGTGAATCGCATGACATACACAGGATCTGGGGACAGTTAGGTCCTGGCTGGGCGATAATTCCTCCCTGCTGAACTACAACAACAGCAGTTTACCAGCGGATTCCAGATTGACATAAAAGGGAGGAAGTATCGGGGATACGTACCGGACACATGCGCAAAAAGAAAAAGGGTCAACGCGCAAAGCATCCAACTGCGGATAAGCGGAAACATTCTTGTTCAGGCTTCGACAAAAACTCTCCAGCGTACAGTTTCTACGCGTTGAAATGGTTGTCGATAGGTGCTTTAGAGGGAGGTGAATTAAATTGAACAGCGATAAAACTGGATTTATATACGATTGAGCCACCACCGCCGAGTCGCCGACTGACATGCTGTACATGTATTTGCACGCGGCAGTTTGCCTGTTTGACTGACGGCAACAGGCTTCTGCAGCACAACTGACTGTATGATTGCATCGAAGTCACTGGACAACTTTTTTGTTGCTAAGTCAAGGCAACTTTTGTATGATATGGCATAAAGAAGTTTATGTTACGGTAACACCAACGTAACCGAAGGTGTGCTCACTGGTAAGGCTCAGAATAGTTGCAACAGGAACAACTAGATGCAGCAGAATGCAGTGTATGTCCCAGCCGGTCTATTGGCCATTGTCCACCGCAATCATTTTGGGTGATGGGCAGTACTCCGCTGGACCGCTCGCAGGTCAAACACACAAATGCTCCAGCGGAAGAAATGAATGAGATGAGGCACGGCAGATGCAGAATTATGCTGTGGTACA
>JAQGAU010003425.1:0-13256 GCA_034698045.1 Paramacrobiotus richtersi
CGCCACGCCAAAATTTGCGCACCGTTTCACGGACATCCGGCAAAGTAAAGACTACCAAGAGAGGATCCAAAATTCCTCGAACGCTGTACAGGATTCCTAGCAGTGCTTCCGCGATAAAGTTATTTTCTGTTATGAATGTTTCAGGTATATAGTAGACGCCATAAGGAATCCAGCATATTGAAACGCTAAGCGTAAGAACAAGTAATGTCCGAAAACCAGCGCGATGCTTCTTGTTTCCCGAACGTCGCAACCGGTTCCAGATAACTAGCGATGACACTGCCAGAAAAATTATAGGGAAGGCGTATGCTGCCAGCACAGCCAGGATAACCCATACCGAAAACGCGTATTTGTCGTTATAACATTTTGTAGTACCGATCCGGTTGTACAAATCGTCCGCCATTACCGGTGGAAGGCACACCAAGTGGACGTAAGCAATTACTAGTAAAACGCACAGTAATGCAGTTCTCTTGGTGCTGTTACTATAAGAAATGGGAAAGAATATTGCCCATAGACGATTTATCGATATCAAGACATGGGTGCTGATAGGAATAGCAGCAAGAACCCAATTAGAATATCTAAAAAACGAACATATCTTGCTTCCAAGGGAAAAGATCCCTGGAAAATGAGTTGAGATAGATACGAGGAATGCTGTGATGCAGTAAAGAGCGTTGGATGCCATTAATACAGCTAAGAAAATCGAGAAAGGAGACTGCAGAGCTCTGTTTGTCGCAAACGCGATCAGAACAAGTATATTACAGCATAATGCTGCGAAGCTGATTATCGTTACGACTGCAAAAGATAGCGCAACCGGTTTCTCCGATAGTGTCGTAAAATTTGTTGAATTCATAATCGTAATTGTGCCTTTCCCACATACAAAGGATTTACTGCATATTTTTGTTCTTTCTACGTGAATAGCGATTTCTGTAGCATACAAGCTTATATTAGCCAAACTTGATCTCTAACGCAACCACATATCGGTAGAACGAAGATTGCTTCAACATTTTGACACATGTCTAATAAATGTCGTTTTGAATTACTAAAACAATATTAAGTAATGTGAGCTGGATTAATATGCCAGAATTGCCTCGCGTTCGTTTGAATTTATGTAGCTAATTGTTTACATATCTGTCGCTCCAGTTTCTGCAGCCAAGAATCGAAGTCAGTTAGATTCAGTTGCCAAACTGTACTAAAAACACTAAAGAAACTCGGAAGAGTTTTAAAACGCGAGTTCTCAGTCAGTCGGCATAAGGTTAATAAGCATTTACACGCTGTACCGTGTTACAGCGGTCAAGGGAGGCATACCGATATTTGTGCGACTGTGTTTAGACATTTTTAATTTAAATACATTTTTAGGGATACCAACCTTACACAGGTACGAGCTAGCGAGCTAGCGATTACGACTTACGATAATGTGACATTTTGGCTTCGCCATTCCGCAGACTAGTCGCGACGCAGAGTTACGCGGTATCCGGTGTTGGACTGTACACACACTGGTGTACACAGTGGAACTATACCGGGTGCGGCGCAGAAATTGGCGGTGTAGACTTTTGCAGATATTCACCCACTGACACTAGCCAGACATCTCATGCCTACAGGAAATGAAAAAGCAACTTTCTAGCTCTCGGAATATGTGCAGCGTGTCAGTGTACCATTTTTGGGTCGAACGTTATAGCCCACTGAACTTTAGGGGGTGTGGAGATATCTTGGCGGGAGTTTCGAAAGTTTAAGTGATTATGGCTGAGCATCACAAATAACAACCGCCACGCGTTTGCTGTTAAACGGTACCAGTACATGCAGGTTTTCATGTCCTTTAAGATGCGTTTGAGAATTGTGCACCCAAATCCTTTTAGAACGATCAGAAATTTCAAACATTTCATTTTTTAAAGTGGCCAAAATGGCGGCATTGATTGCATCACTGTGGCTTACCGCAGACAAAAGCCGGATGTACACTTCCTCTACGTCGTTTGAGAGAGCATGTTATGGGCGTCGGAAATATGGATCACTTGCCCAAATACCGTCTGATTTTCAGGACTTATTGTTAGCAACGGAAAAGACACAATGAAATCACGCCCTTATTTTTGGTTTGTAAAGATTCGACGTGCCCGCTGTTCTCTGCTGTGCTCATTCTAAGACTGACTGTTTCTCCATAAGAAAGCTGACTCAATGTACTACTAAAAAGGATAGCTTATGTGTATTTAAGCATGCATGTTTGTGCATGAAAATTTTTCATTAATTTCCGAACATTTTTTATGCTCAAAATCCGCCAAAACTTTCATCTGGTGCATTTCATTTAAAAATCACAGAAAATTTTAGAATAACACTACCACCAAATTGTTACCTTGATTGATGTAGTGCATGAGATTGCCTACAAAACGAGCCTAAGGTCACTCTGGAAATTTGTCTGCCTACACGAGAAATCGCTGTCCAATTGGACCGCCAATTTTTGCGCCGCACCCGGTAGCTCGTGGAAATAGCATTCTTCGTATATTGCTGTCATTTATGCATATTTCACATATACAACGAACCCCAGCTGGTGGTTATCACGATTCCGATAAGTATCCACATGCTAATATCAATCAATCGAATCTGGGCGATATGCTTCCGAATTTCTTATTGACACTGGACCAAACGCACTGCTGGGGCTATGGTAGTCACTGGGATACTTTACGCTCATGCTTTCGCGCTTCCAGGAATTGTAGCCAGTGCGCTCTTTTATCGCTTTGAACTCGATTATCTGAACGATTGTTGCATCGATGATGACGCAGTAAATGCATGGATCATGCTTGTCCTGATTACAAGTTACGGTTTCCGGTTGTTTTCATTGTTGGCCTGGCGCTCATTGTGCTCAAAAAGACGCGACTGTTACAGCATATGAATCATCGTACGGGGTTTTATGTTTTGCTGGCATTATCAGTCGGAATGGTCATTTGTTTGGTTCCCTGTCAGGTTTATTACGAGATAGCTTTCAAAACGTTCAAATCTTCATACTGAGCCACCTGTATTCTCCATGGGTTTTGATCATCAATATATGCTCACACTGGCTGTGTTTGAAGTTCTTTCTGTTACTTCGAAGGCAGATTTGTCTTTCAAACTTATGCAGGGCTGATTTTCGAGACAAGAGATTTTCGGAGAACATCTCTTTCAGTGAGAACAGACCACAGAAAAATCGGAAAATGGTCAGATCTAACTGCCCGGAAAAGTTCACTGATCCGAAAGACGAAAAAAAATCAGAAAAAATAATGTAAAAAAACGTTAAGAAAAAAGAAAAATTTCATGTTTACTTTTCCACTGGACCGGAGTAGCGCCATGTATATTTTGACTCTTAGGAGTCATATGATTAGCTATATGTCGTCCAATCAACTCTCCCTTTGTTACAAACCTGTCCACAGATATGGATACGCTGGTTTGTGCACCAAATGTAAACAGTATTGTAGGTTTCTGTGTAAATCATTGTAGAGTACCGTACAGTTTTGTGCCACAGCCGCCGTTTTACTTGGGTGGTATGCGAAAAACATCCGTACATACACCTTTTCTATAGCGCATGCAGTACATTTGTTTGTTACGATGCACATAGCTTCGTACGAATGACAGCCGAATCTGGCACTTCCCTTCCATTGAACATTCCCTGACATGGCTTTGGTAATTCTATACGATCTTAAACAGTCAAAGTGTCAAAACAATTTCCGTTCTATTGCAGCCTCGTTACCGATCGGATTAGCTAATACTGCATATACGCGTTCATGTTTCATAGCGATCGCTAGTCAATTAGAAAATACGTAATAGTTTTTCATACAGTATCTGAATTCTGGAGCATGCAACATTGCGATTATGAATTCAACGAACATTTCAACTGAATCAGAATACGCGGTTGCGCTATCTTTTGCACTCGTAACAACAATGAACTTCGCAGCATTCTGCTGCAACATCATTGTTTTGGGTGTGTTTGCTACAAATAAAGCAATACAATCTTCTTTTTCCGTTTGTTTGGCCGCATTGATGGCTTCTAACGCTGTCTACTGTATTGCAACATCCATCGTATCCCTCTCCGAACACTATCCGATGACGTTCTCTTTCGGAAGTAAGATATGCGCGTTTGTCACATATTGTAACTGGGTTCTTGCCAGTACCCCTATGAACATTCACGTCTTATTATCGATTAACCGCTTGTGGGCAATATTCTTTCCCATTTCGTATCGTAACAGCACCAAAAGAATGGCACTGCTAGGCGTGTTGCTCGCTATAGTTTACGTTCACCTGGTGTGCCTCCCAGTTGTGATTTCGAATTATCTGTACAATCGGATCAGTTCTACGCAATGTTTTGACAAGAAATACACCTTTTCAGTATGGATTATACTGGCAATGTCGGCAGCGTACGGCTTCCCTATTATCTTTATGGCTGTGTCATCCTTGGTGATCTGGAACAGGATGCAGCGATCGGCTAACAGGAAGCATCGCACTGGATTTCGCATGCTCCTTGTTTTGACGTTTAGTGTTTCGGTGTGCTGGATACCCTATGCAGTCTGTTATACCATCGAAGCTTACACCACAGAATTTGACTTTCTCACGGATTCACTGCTGGCAAGCCTGTACAGTGTTCAGGGAATACTGGATCCGCTGGTGGTAGCCGTAACTCTACCGGATGTTCGTCGTACGGTGCGCGACGTTTTCCGCTGTCGCTTCGGCTTGAAAGGTCGGCGAATACAGTCGCAGCTGGAGGTCACGTTGTCTGCAAAGCACAGATGCTGCGCATTGCAGTTTTAGAAATTGATTAATTACTCAGTATTTTATGATAATTTAGAATGATTTACCGAAATGCAGGAGTGGCTTGCTGTACGTGTCTCTGTTTCTGAACGTTGTCCTAGTGCTGAATTTCGTACAGTTGTTGCGTAAATAAACTGACACGAAATCGGAAAGGATGTATGATACATTTGAAATGCTCGTGATTATCGATCGCCATGAGGTTAACTGTTAGAACACATGGTATAACACTTGTTAGGAATTCAGCATGAAATCAGAAAGTATGTCAAAGTGCGATTTTGAGTCCCATGTAGTCCGCGGCAGTGGATTGTTCTAACAGTAGCAGATAACGTTTTTGAATTATCTGTTAGTCTATTCACCGCTTTGGTGATTCCCATGCAGGAAGCCTCAGATTTGCGCATCTGTTTTCTACTGGCGCTACTGGCGCTACTACAGTATTACGATCCCAGTTTGTGCCAAAGCAAATCTTGACGATTTCATAAACCAGTTGCCACATTATACAGGAATGCATATCACAGAAGTGCATACACATATAAAAGTTACAGAAGCTGCGAACGCAGATGGCAAGCCAGACTACGTGGAACGAATCCCCAAAGTTACTACAGTACACGTTGTTTCATATGAATAAATATAGCAAATTACTTCTGCTGAACATTTCTGGACATGGCTTAGCTACTTCGTAATACCATACGGTCTTAATAAACCAGGGTCAAAAGCTGTGAAAGCAATTTCCGGCCTGTACAGGCCATTATGGATAGTTTCGCTAATATGTACGCCCTCATATTTCACAGTAATCGGTACTTGCTTAGAAAAGCATAAAATATGCAGCAAGTTTTTCGTAGGTGACGCTTGAACCTTACGATCATGAACTTAACAAATCTCACTACCACTACTTTATCGGAAAAATCGGTTGTCCTTTCTTTTACATTCGTAACGATAATCAACTGCGCAGCATTATGCTGCAACATAATCGTTTTGAGCGCGTTTGCCACAAACAGAGCTCTCCATTCTCCTTTTTCCGTTTGCTTAGCCGCGCTAATGGCTTCTAGCGTTGTTTATTGCATAACATCATCCGCTGTATACGCCTCAGAACATTTCCCTCGGATGTTTTCTCTTGAAAGCCAGATATGCACGTTTTTCATTTACTGTAACTGGGTTCTTGCTGGTATTCCAATGAACATCCATGTCTTACTATCGGTTAATCGTCTGTGGGCGGTACTCCTCCCCATTTCTTATCGTAACAACACTAAAAGAGTGGCATTACTGTGCGTCTTGATCGTTATACTTTATGTCCACTTGGTGTGTCTTCCACTTGTAATTTCGGACTATCTGTACAACCGGGTCCGTACAACAGAATGCTACGACAATAAGTACACGTTTTCAGCATGGATTATACTCGCAATGTTGGCCGTGTTCGCCTTCCCTATAATCTTTATGGCAGTGTCATCCCTGGTAATATGGAGCCGGATGCAGCGATCGGAAAACAAGAAGCATCGCGCTGGATTTCGCACATTACTTGGTTTAACTGTTAGCGTTTCGGTGTGCTGGATTCCTTATGGCGTATACTATACGCTTGAAGAGTTTACAACAGAATATGATTTTATCACGGATTCACTGCTTGCGACCCTGTACAGTGTTCAAGGAATACTGGATCCTCTTATGGTAGTCTTGACGTTACCGGACGTTCGTCATACATTGCGTACATTTTTGTCTGTCGCCTCGCCTTGACAAATCTGCGCCCAGAGGTCAGGCGCACAGCACAATGATGTCCTCGTGATTTCAGAGCAACTGAACTGGATAAAGAAAGTCTGCTCGGAAGTGCCGACGAAATGGTTATTTCTGTAACCAGTAACAATATTACAGCATTACAATATCACATTGGTAGCGCAGATTAACGGATCCGCATGATTGAACAAATTAACTTTCTGATGTGTTCCCAAGGGTAAAATTTCCTCGAGTGCATACATATTCCGCGTGCTATGGACGTTTGTGCGTTTGCACACTTGAACAAACACCCGCGGTGTTAATAACCGTCAGAGACTGTAATCGACCATACTGTATGCAATTCTTTGCAGTGATCAGGCTTACTAGTATCTGGCATTGGTATAATTAAATCTCGCATTACGCCTGCCATTAACATGAATTCCACAAACTCCACCGATAATCAATCATATCAAGCAGTCTTTGGTAGTTCCTATATTGTCGTGACAATGGTCACCAGCGTTGCGTTCATCTGTAACCTTCTCGTCATCCTCGCCTATCTTCGGAATAAAGCCCTTCAATCCCCTTTTTCCGTTTGTCTGGTTGCTCTAATGATATCCAATGCCGTGTATTCGGTTAGCAGCTACGTTAGAGTAATGACCGGTTTCTTCCCCAGCGCATTTCCAATGGGCTACCATACATGCACCTTTATCCTATATTCAGACTGGGTTTTGGCTAGCATACCAATGAATCTCCACGTGTCCATCTCCATAAACCGCATCTGGGCGATCTACTTCCCGTTGTCCTATCGAAACTGCACCAAACGGATCGCGATGGCAATGATCGTCGCGGCAGTGGTGTTTGTCCATATTGTCTGTCTTCCGGGCGTTGTTTTGGATGCTGTTCTGTTTCGTTCTCCTAGTCAGATGCTCGAGTCGATGTTGGATTGCTCTGTTGATCTGAGGTATTTCACCGTATGGATTGGAATCGTTATGTTGGTTCTCTATGCATTTCCTGTCATTTTTATGGTCATCTCGGCTTTCGTTCTTTGGATAAAACGGAAGCGTTTAAAAAAAGGAAAACACCATGATGGACTACGTGTACTGTTTGTGTTGACTATCAGTGTCTGCGTGTTCTGGATTCCGTATGGCATCTATTATACGTACGAAGCTCTCTCGTATGAAGGGGATTTTTTGCTGGACATCTTACTCTCCGCATTGTACAGTGTGCAGGGCATTCTTGATCCGGTGCTGGTCTTTTGCACCATGAGAAATTTCCGGGATACTCTTAAAAATTTGTTCTCATTTATTACGAAAGCTTCGGATTGCAACAGTTCTAGCACGCAAAGGAGCGCACTGAAAAATCTCACAACTAATTGACTGTTCTGTACTCTCAGTTTTTTGTAAAAGATTAATGTTCGTTTACAGAAGCACATGTAGCGACTCTTTCGCAAACCTTGCACGAATTAGATTATGTGTTTTAAAGAACAGACGGTAAAGTTCGTTTAACACTTTTTGTGTGGTTATAAACGCTATTAATCAGATGACAGAAACTCCCACCGGAAGTTGACGTGAGTATCACTGAGTAAATATAATTAAAGTTAACGGTCGCGGTTTCACATGCAGCGTGCAGTGTTACTAACGTCTGAAGAATTTCTCAGGAGACATTTGTCGCACTCAAAACGTCTAGAGCGTACCTAACAGGAGCCGCATCACTTACTCACGACTTGCACTAATGTGACAAGAATTGGTGTTAAACTGACAATGAATACATTAAATTAATTTGATTGGCTAAGACCCTTTCGATTTGCAGGTTACCGTTGCGCATTTGATACTTCTCACAGAAGCAACCAGCAACACAAGCGTATCACTGCAACTCCTTCACGACTGTGATAACCATATTATTCATTGTGTCCTTTTGTGATAAAAGACGAAATTGTTGTTGAGTATGTTGACATGAATCATTCGTTGACAACGTACACACATCGCGCAATAAAGTTAGTTCATAGAATTCAACATAATACATCAAACGACGGACCAGACCCAGCTAACCGAAAATGCTTATCGAGTACTGTATGTACAAAGATGAAAACAATTAAACCCAATTAACAGGACAATGATTTTGGACAGGAGTGGGAATGGATCTCGTCCAGCTTCGTTCCAGGCATCACAACGACGTAAAAAGTCGAGGTGCCGTTGGCTCTTTATTCAGTCCGCGTGATTCTTGATGCATATAAGCTTCTGTGGTGCGAAGTTCGTGCAAAAATCGTACGCACAGAGACACAGACTCGTGGAAATGGACAGCAGAACTCGTATTGTGTCGGTGTAGCGCTGGAAACTGCGAAACCAAAGATCAACTTTTTTTGTCAACCATTCTGCAGTTTCAGGATTTATTGATCGGAATTACTGTATTGATCGTGTCAATAGTCAACCGATCTATAAATCTGACGGCTACACGCGTGCGCAGCGGAGGCTGCACAAGCTCGCATTCTTGACACCTGTTACTATTTAATATCCCTGTTTTTTTCGGCCTTTACTATTTACTTTTAATTATTAAAACAACACTGAATTTAAAGGCTCATCAAAATCAAAGCGAGCAAAACAAGGACAGACTGACAGTAACAAAAGTGACAATAGGTAAAGCGAAACTCGTAATCCAACCTATCTGTCCTATTCATCAGCGCCGTTTTTGCAGACTTAAGGGGAATTTCCGATTAAACCGATGGGTTTGCAGTTAATAGTGCCAGTGCATGGATGTAGACAAAAGACAACACCCATACAATGGTTTCGAAAGTGACACATACCTGGTAACTTCGAATGACTGATATAGCCGAATTGGCAGTCGGGACCCTTCAGCTGAATACATCTTGATATTATGCTTCAGTAATTCCATGCGACCTTAAAATGACACATGACAAAATGCCAAAACAATTTCCGTTCTGTGCAGCGTTCGGTTACAGGAACGTTGACTAATACTTGCTTATATTTCGTAGGCGTATCTCTGGTCAGTACTGACGAAAAGGTACGAAATATGCAGTAAATTCGCCATTTGTGATGCATGCAGAATTACGATTATGAATTCAACAAATCTGACTACTTTGTCGGAAACCGTCGTTGCGCTTTCTTTTGCATTTGTAATGACAATCAACTTCGCAACATTATGCTGCAATATGGTTGTTCTGAGCGCTTTTGCTACAAACAGAACTCTTCAGTCTCCTTTTTCCATTTGCTTAGCCGCGTTATTGGCTTTTAACGCGATTTCCGGTGTTACGTCGCCCATCGTAGTGACCTCAGATAATTTCCCTGCAACATTTTCTGTTGGTGGTACAATATGTGCGTTTATCGCATATTTTAGCTGGGTTGTTTCCGGCATTCCCATGAACATCCATGTCTTATTATCGATTAATCGTCTATGGGCAATATTCTTTCCCATTTCTTATCGTAACAGTACTAAAAGAACAGCATTAATGGGCGTGTTACTCGTGATAGCTTACGTTCACTTGGTGTGTCTTCCAGTTGTGATTGCGGACTATCTGTACAACCGGATCAGTACTGTAAGATGTTACGACAACAAATACACCTTTTCTACAGGGATTATAATCGCAATGTTGGGAGCGTACGCCTTCCCTATAATCTTTATGGCAGTGTCATCATTGGTCATCTGGAGCCGGATGCAGCGACTGGAAAACAAAAAGCATCGCGCAGGATTTCGCATACTACTTGTTTTAACAGTTAGCGTATCGGTGTGCTGGATTCCTTATGGAGTGTACTATACGGTGGAAACATTCACTGCGTTTACTGCGGACTTTATTACGGATTCGCTACTTGTGACCTTGTACAGCGTTCAAGGAATTTTGGATCCTGTGTTGATAGCCCTAACTTTACCAGATGTTCGTCATACACTGCGCAGATTTTTTGCCTGCCGCCTCGGCTTAAAAGGTCTGGGAACAGTGTCCCGCCGCGACGCTCACATGTAAAACTTTACTCTTTATTCAGACTGGACGTTGGCTAGCTCACCAATGAATCTCAATCTGCAATCTCCATTAACCGCATCTGGGATCTCCGCTATCCTATCGAAACTACATTGAAGTGTCAGCGATCGTGTTCGCCCATATTGTCTGCGTGCCGGGCAAAGTTTTGAATGCTGTTTCTTTTCTTTCTGTTTTGGAGACGCTCGAATCAGTTTTTGAGTGTTCTGTTTATATGATATACTTCATCGTATGGAACGGAATCGTTTTCTTGGTTCCCTGCGCATTTCCTGTCATTTGTACAGTAACTATGGCCTTTGTATAGAACGGAATCGTCTGAGAAATGGGTAGCATCCTTCCAGACCGCTTGTCCTGTTTGTTTTAACAGTCAGTGTATCCTTTTTCTGGATTCTGTATGGATTCTGAAGCTCTGGCTTTTTGAACGTAGTTTATCTGTTGCGCTTCGGTTTTTAGTATTCAAAGCATCACGTTAAAAGATCTCACCACTAGTTATTTGGTTAATTTTTCTTACTCACAGTAATTACGAAAGGAGCATAAACTTAATCGCTGTGGCACCAAGAGTAAGATTATTATAGCAGTTTGCGCGAGATAGATAGGAGCATTCTTATCGTCCCAACAACCCGGTTTATCCTTCGGACTGTGCCGTGTGCCAAGTCAGACATTACTGTTCTTTTGCAGGAAATAGTACCCAATGGTTTAGTTGACGTTTTCACAACGTCTCTTGCCAACACTGTCTCTTTTTGCTTTTATTCATGATTTCTACACAGGAAACGGGCATAGAGTATATCAAGTTATTTGCACAGCGGTAACTATCCGATTACCAGTAGGTAATCACATTCTATTGCCATTTTCCTATTGAATATCCGAATGTTGCACCACTTCAGTCGGCTTCCCAACCGTCGCAACATTGCACCGATTCTTCCCAAAGATCTTGTGCACTGATGCTCTGACATCTCTCATGGTAATCACGACCAAAACTGGATCAAGAATTCCTTGCACACAGTATAAAGTATACAACAAAGTATCCACATCTTGGTTGAATTCATTAGCAAACACCTCCAGTGTATAATACACTCCGTACGGAATCCAACAGACACAGACACTAATTGTCAGTACAACTAGCACACGAATCCCATCACTGGATCTCCTCGTCAGGTTACCTCTTCTGTGTTTGGTCCACAGCAGTACAGCCGACCCAGTCATAAAGAGCACCGGAAAAGCGAAAATTATGACCAGTACACTTCGCATCCAGTCACCTAATGGTATATCGTTAATGTAACAATCATTCCTATTCTGGAAAGTAAAACGATAATAAAGGGCATCCCGGATCACTCCGGGCAGACAGATTACATGCACGTACACAACGCAGATCAACACCATAATAATCGTTGTTTTTGTCGTGCGAAAACGATATGAAATAGGAAAGAATATTGCCCATAGTCGGTTGACGGAGATTAGAACGTGGAGGTTCATGGGAAGGCCGGAAACAACCCAGTAAGAATAGATTATAAATGTGCATGTGCCGTATCCTATTGGGAACATGTCCGGGAAGGATTTGGTTAGGTTCAGGACATAAATTGTTATACTGAAGAATGCATTCGAGCTCATTAACGCGCCGATACAGACGGCAAAAGGGGAATGCAGGTTTTTGTTGAATACAAAGATCAAAACAACAAACACATTACAAACAATGGATACAGTTGCGATGGCAAGACTTATGATGGAAGCGGTGAAGTTATGGTGGAAGGTCGCCGTTGAGTTATTCATTGTTCATATAACTATTCTGTACTGCTGGTGATCACTGGTGGTAGAATAAAACCGCATTATTTTCAGCTTGCGATGGTAGAGTTATCTGTTCCGACAGAAACACCCTAGACCCGCTTTGCTGTTACTAAACACATTATTTCTACAACGCAGCTCAGATGAGAGTTTCTCTCTCTTCCCCGTGGAAAAGAAATACTGCGGACAAATGTCCTTAGAGAGTGGTCTCGAGGTATGCTTCCGCGTAACGGTGACGTCCGGTGCGCTAACTTTACGTAGTTGAAAGGACAAGGACCCTTGAGGCATAATGCAACTCTGCAAGTTGCTGAACTTCTGGCGGCAGTAACAGATGTATAACGTATATCTGTAACGCTTTTCTTGGACGATAAGAAGGATGATGGTGCATACGGGTCTGATGCGGTTGTGATATGTTTGCAAGATTTCCGTATAACGTATCCCGTGCATCGTCTGCACATTCCTTGAGCATATAATATGGACATATATGGTTACAACTTGTCATTCTTGTACTGCAGACTATATTGTAGTTATCATCGCTAATCCAGATGATTTATGTTTATTCCGGTAAAACAGGAATGGAAAGACTGTTTAGCACATGCATTTGTACATACACTTACATAATGTAGAGCGGATGAAAAGCTATGTAATCCGATAAACTTTTCCTGTGAAATGCGAGTTTCAGCAATCAGCACGGCCTTGTTGTTTGATCCTGTACGTATGTGCAGCCAGTACATGCGTTTAACATAGGATAAGTAGTCATATTGAATACACAATCTTTCTTTTTTACTAGTTGTTTGTAAGTTAAAATAGTTTGCATCAGATTTCATTTATTACGAGGGTGACAAACAACAATAAATTATGACGACAAGCATAACAGTATCTTCTTCAAGATTACAGTTTACTTGAATCGCAGTGTACGCAACAAAGTATTTCTCACGTCTGACATTGTAAGGACAAACAGAATCGGATCCAGTAACGGTTGCAACGAGTACAGCATAAACCCGACTTCCCGTGCAGCCGGGATATCAAT
>JAQGAU010003426.1:0-13256 GCA_034698045.1 Paramacrobiotus richtersi
GTACCACACACATTCTTGACCACCGGCCAAATATTCGCATTTCTATCTGGTGTGCCGTTAAAGATTACTCGGTTCTACTAACTGTGTGGTTTTCTTCCTCGCTTCGGTCCACCAGTGCCTGCAAACAGCGAGTGCACTTACCTAGTATACTTTTCGACCAAATGATTTAACACCCACAAGAGCACTGCTATCACCAGTTCTGCTTAAAACACTCCGCAGTGTCACACAACACAACTGAGTACTACCAGACTGTACATCACATCGCGAGCGACGCACAGCTACGTTATATGATCGGGAGAGCAAACATGAAGAACCGTGCCTTACGGCTTACGGGTTTGTGTTTAACATGTCTGGCGATATCTGTTCCCGGTTTTCTCATGGTTGCTAACAATTTTGATCCACCGCGGGAGCACACAAGAGCCTTTTCACATGAGCTACTGCGATGCAGCTTTCACATCTATCCGGGTTCGCTGTCTGAAATGCAACATTACCGTGGCAACGATATGAACGTGTTAACGAGCTGGTTGTGTTTTATATGAGACATTCTCCGTATCCTACGTTTTCCTGTTGAAGAATTCGCATTATAAAGTGCACCAGTTTTGACTGCACACAACTGAAAATGCCGGGATACAGCAGAATATGGAACTGCGCTGTTATCGTCAGTTGCTTTACCACGTCAATTCTAGCTATGATAATCGTCAGATTTGGCATAATTTTCTTCATGATGTACAGTTCTCTCGAGTTTCATATACGACAGGTATGTAGAATATTCTGGGAGACACCTTTGTATACGTTGCAGAATACTGATGTAAAAGAGAAATTAGTGAAACTGACTGGTTTTCCTTTTGTAGCCTCAACCAAAACGCATTCTCGCCTACTTCGGGACGATCGGGTTTTACTTGCTGATACTAACAATCATGCACTTGCGATCAGCAATCGCACCCACTAGGGAATCCTGGCAGATTCTTCTGCACTTGCGGCAGTCGCGCCTTCGCTATAACAGCACCTATTATGTGGGAAAGCAGATGGCGTCTTTAACATTTCTTGACGAGAAGCACAAAGCTCTAAAATCTAAACTAGATTTTGGAAGTGTTGACGCCTACTCTTTCCTCACATTGATGATGTTCGGAGTTGGAATATGTTATTCAGTCAGTGTGTTCGAAAGTACCCATCTCCATCGGTTATTCAAATTATCGGTTTTATTCATCGCCATAATGGAACTTGTGACGCACGTGATGATAACCCTATGCCAGTTTCAAACGAGTCAACTGGGACTTGCAGTTCAACGCTTACAGGATCACGAATGCAAACTCTCGCATCCGGGGATATATTTTCCCCATAATTGCTCTTGCATTCACGAAGACCCAAGTACCTGTTTACTGTACTCCGAAATGGTCGAATACGTTCCGATGCATCGATCTGGATACCTAAACACTCGCTGCGCCTGCGATCCGCACTTGTCGTTGGCATCAGATCAGCTGCACTGATGGTAATACTTGGTGCTGCAGCAAAACATCACGCATAGCTAAGCGGCAGCGCATGTCACAACTGATCTGACACCACCCCAGCTACGGTGATCCACCTCCATGACTTATTTCACACTAAACGCTATCAGTCGATATTGAGTTATTCATCGCTTCCTACATATCTTTTCGATCCAGCGGAACATGTTGAAAAGTTAGCCGCAACCACCTTTCGCTGTTGCACTATTAAGTATTAACAAATGTGACCTATGAGAATGCCGCATTCAGAGGCAAGAAACCGAGAAGTCCCAATCTGCCCGAATTGAATTGTGCGACTGAAGTAATCTGTTGTCCGTTTCTGCGCATAATAACCGGCTATTACGTAATATGGCCAAAAAGTTTAAAAAGAGATTCTGCTTTTAAAATTCTCGTTTCCATTGAGTTGATTATTATTGGTTGTATGCCAACAAATCTGTATAAATATGATGATAATGCTTAGCCAGTTTCAACCGAATAGGATGGCTTTTAAATGAAATAAATTGTCTGGAATTTATTTTAGAAATCACAGGAATGTTCCGAGCTTTTTCGGACGCCAAAATTGTAGCCATATTATGTAGTTATGTGGATCTAATAATATATCAGCTAACAAACTGCATGAAAATCTGAATTCTGAGGGTGAAATCTTGTTGGTTAAACGTTTCGATCAGTAATCGATTATTCCGCTCACAAACGGACAATGCACATTTTTTTGCTTTGAAAAGCAGTACGTATGCGTGTACGTACAGAATGATTGTCTGCCGTTTTTGCCGATGCAGTGGCACTGTTTGCCACAAAGTTTTGCGGCAAAACCTCAAAATTCACCTGAGTCTACCCAGGCTAAACTAGTCTCAAGGCATATCTCTTGGTGCAATTTATTAAGATAGTGAAGCCTTTTTCCGGAAGCAATAGACTGCATATACGAAACCGCATCATGTTTCACATATGGAGATACTACCTGAACTACTAACGTCGATTCCTTTACTGCAGAAATATGACCTGCGAAAAACATGGAGATCGGTCGTTCGCAAGAGAATAATAAGCATAGGAATAAACTCAATAAAGCAGTTGCTCGAATAAGCCCGAACGACCTGGGAATTCATAAACCATTCGCGGTATTACAAGCTGCCTCAGGTCAGTGTACCGTTTTCCAGAAGCACTGCCCCCGCTTATGACAGCGATACCTTTTTGCCATGAACACAAAGTATTGTGGTCCACCTACCCATGACGCACATTCACGTAAGCCCAACTAGTTACGGTGACCTCGACCTCTCCCGTAATATCTTTTTGCCACAAGAGCATTATCCAGAGGAATCGGCTATGACCCACTTTAATTCATGACTTACAAATGTATACAACAATAGATGCCAGACAAAACAAAAACTTGTTTCAGTTGGCACGCGAGGGAACCGTTGCTCTAGACTAACCTTAAGAACTATCTGTTTGGTGCTATTCATGATTTTAATCACATCTAGATTGTGCAACCGTTTTCTGGAAGCGGTAGGCGGTGGATATACGGAACCGAATCATGTTTCACATATGTATAGATTGCCTGAAGCTCCCGACAGGATGTGTCAAAGAGCAGTGTTCGGAAATGAGGAGACAGGCAGTTAACGAGAACGAGACAAGCGTTGCCTAGACAGCTCAGCAGACCAGCTTTCCCTCATTGTAAAAAGGAGCTTGAGCCATACGAATATCAGCAGTAGAATGACAAAGTGTTCGTATTCGAAGCGGAGCGGAGCGCTTTCGACTTCGACTACCATGGTATCTAAATATAATTTCAATTCGGGTGTTCGCAACAATACCATTCTGGACGGCACGCATTGTTCGAAGGGACAGGACGTGCGCGTTTTCGTAACCAGAGACATCCAAGGCCATTTTCACTCAAATTAAAACCACATGTGGGCGCCGAAACATAGAAGGTATTCTGGAAGCTTACACTAAAATGCCCGTTATTGTTGGGTCTAGGAGAATCAAAGCCCGCTTAATGTTAATGACATTCCAAACTCCTCCATAACAGAAAAAAGGCAGCATTTTGTAATGAACAACGTTCAAAGAAAGATATAGTGTGGTGTATTCATACAAGAATTAGTATTATAACGGGCAAAATGATTTACCTGTATGGCTGTCATACCTTTACGTGTTCACCTGTATCTGTACTCTCTACTTCCTCTCAACTTTCTTTTGCCTTGATCTTGATAAGCCACCAACATGCAGTTAGCATGGCGGCTTATCAGCCTTGCCAGGTCTGGGAATTTTTCTTTTACGTTCTCGAGCGAGCTGGCTAGCAAAGTGTTTAATCATTCCTACGAGCGCCTTTTACCTAATTTCCCATTGCACTGTTGAAAAAACTTGTCAGTGTGACCTTCGTGTGCAATTCTGGTTCTTCTGCAATCCGCATAGGCCAAGCGTGTGTAATTAGGATTCTCCCGCACAAACCACTTAACCTTGTCATATTATTATTATTATTAAGTCACAAGAGCGGATAACCCAGTATACTGGGACTTCAACATCCGGTCAAAATCCATATGTGCCACCATAACAGCCGACTGCGGCTGGTGCGCTTAACACTTAACAGCAACCCAGTTTCATACGATCTCAATCCTTGTTCTAATACATATGTTGCCCATGACCCACCATGAATATTATCTCATACCAGCGGCAATATCGTTTGGCAAAAGTGTACGAGTGAAACAAGCTAACGCAAAAAATATCCGGATAGCCTTTTAGTTCTGAAGGGTTCAAAATATCCGGGAAAGATATTCTTTGAGTGTGAAAAATTTACGCCGGTGCTACGATGATATAATATGAGATCATTATTGTCCTTGCATGAGAACAAGATCACACTACCTGTTGTCAAGATTTTCTCACACACATTTTTTTGATGTTTCTGTACGCATGCCTGTGGATTAGATCCTAACCTACTTCATGTTCACTTTTGTTCTGCAATAAAAGCAGCTCCGCGTTGGCCTGGACAAAATACACTCTCTTCAGCTTATCGAATTAAAAGTCTGGTGAAGACGTTCGATTTTCAGCAGTATTGCCATAGCTGCAATGTATTACAGAGAACGCATTTTGCTCGCTTCGGACAGTTTTATCGATTCACCGGCAAAAGAGTCCACCGGATGAAGCAGCATTCCGGACAGTTTACAGGTTATAGATGTGACGTGCGCTGCATGCCCTGCTGACAACGGAAGCAACTCTCCAGTTTAATTCCTCCTACTCACATTTTTTGAGAGAAAATCGTTGGCGTCATTTTACGTTTACCCGACGGGCAACCGGTAAGCTCATTCTCCGGCCACCCCTTGATTCTCATTAAAAGTACGATCAGACGCGATTGGCCCCGCTGGGAGACATTCCTGTATAGCCCTATGCCCTATGGATAGTGCTTGAATGACTGAATCTCTTATGAAAATTGTTACGGGTACACACCATTGATCATTGCACGGGAACCTGAATAACGTTACTGAAGTGATATGTGCTCTGTGTGATACACTTGAGAGAAATCTCATAACCTGTCACTTCGGCGGTGATCTCTATCAGTCTGTAGGTGTATAAGAGTCTGATCCAAAATTCACTGCAATGTCTTTCGCACTTTGTAAGCGCCGGACTGCAGCTGCACGCTGAGAATGGAGCGAGAGGTTGATAAAAATGAAACGTTTATGCAGACGACAGATGGTAATTTCTGGAATATTTCCACTGCTGCAAAACATGCGAATACTGTCTATATGGGATACGTGTATATGCTCTTTGCAGCATTCAGCTACGTAAGCAACGCTTATGTTGTTTTCATTTACTGCCGATCTCCTCAGCTCCGAACACCGTTTTTCGGCTACATCCTGTCCTTATCGCTGCTTGATTTCTTCAGGTCCTGTACCACCGCTGTGGTTAACGTTATCAATTCTTTCCAGTTCAGCTGGGTGTTTGGAGACCATCTGTGTCAGCTTGTGCTGTACTGTGGACAATGTACTAGTGCCACTATCGTTTGGATGCACGTGCTGATCAGCACGAACCGATTATGGGCCATGGCCTTTCCGTACAGTTACCGTTCGCGGCATACTCATAAGCTAGCTGCTGGATCCATTGTTATTTTGCTGTTATGCGTCAATGCTTTATCCATGGCCGTGTTTATTGGCAAGGACAACCGCAATCGGGCCCATACATTTGCCAGTTTCTGCATTTACAACTACCAAATCCAGTCGTCGTTGTACTACAGAGTGTACGGGTTGATTACACATCAAGTGCCACAGTTGCTAGTCACGACTCTGTATCCTGTTGTATTTTGGAGGCTGAAGGCGTACGAGCGCCAAAAAGCCAGAATCAGCCCCGGAATACGTTTAGTGCCGCTGAATCAAAGTACGAGCCAAAAAGGAGAAAGCTCTTTACCAAATCAGCGTTTGGAAGCCGGCAGAACTCGTGCTGTAACCCAAGGGAAAGGTCACTTTCGCATGCTAACTATTTTATTTGTTAACTCGGTTTTATTTTGGACCCCGGCGCACGTTGCTTATAGCATCACATATGCCACACCAAACCTCGACGCCCGGGTCCTCTTGGTTGCAAATTTTCTTTTTGCTTTCGATTGCACGATGAACCCGTTGTTATGTCTGCTCACTTCAAAACAATGGAAGATGGCTGATGTTTTCAAACGTTCTGCGGGCCAGACCATGTGCTTGGTTACTGGTTAGTTTTTCTTGTTAAAATCAAGTTTTCATCCCTGATGTTGCTGGGAATAAAATTACTGTACGCGATCGATGAAATGGCACGAAAATTTGCCCTACCGCATACAACACCCCAGCGGGACTGGCAGTGCGATGAGTGCGTATAGGCAGAGTAGGAATATTCGACGCGCATGTTACCGAATGCACTACTCTGCGTGCCATTTCAGCGATCGCGTACAGTAATGAGGTTGGATTATGTTATTACTCGTACGTACAAAGGTCATTATAAGTTTGGATTGCACGCTTAGGGTGAGGAAAGTATACTAATTTATTGACAATTAAAATGAACAAGTTAAGTAAAGGAATTGAAAACGCGGATTCATTATCGCTAACGGTAGTCTAGCGTAACTTGCATTACTTATGAAGTGTGTAAATGAAATATATTTTCAGTCGAAGGTGCATACAAAGGCTGCCACAATTCAACACGAACTCGGAACAAAGAAGGTCTTTCTTTTGCGCCTGGATCCCTGTTTTTGGCGAAAATGTGGACCCTTTGCCCTGTGCCCATTATCAGTACAATTAAGCCGCAGTGCGGCGCGGCGTCTAACCCAGCTCAATTTGTTTCTCAGAATCTGTGCCTTTCCCCACCTCGTGCACACCGTTTCTACACAATAATCCGCGGGTAAAGGTGACGTGGGTGAGCGTATGAGGTCATTGGCATTCCTGAGCTGTTTGGTAAAAAACTTTTCTGCTCGCCGTAAGGCGGCATCACATGATCATATGTCACATGATCACATGATCATTGCAGTGCACTGCATTCCGTATAGTGTGGGTTTTGGTAGCATTATCGGTATCCATTGTTATTATATAATATCCTTTTGTAAAATACCAAAAAAAATGCCTCTGTTGTTCTGTTGGATTCTGGGTTGAGCAAGCGGTGACGGTACATTATTGTTGCATAAATGCCGTTAAAAGATCAATTTATGTGGCTTTTTTTATTTTTTCCCCATGGGGTTTTGTTTTTGGCCCATAAATACGGCATCGAGAAGATCTGAGCAGCAATAAAGGTTATATATATACTTAGCACAGCATGGCGAACACGAAGCCGGTCAATATTGTCTTATTCCTGTCATATCTGATTGCGATTAGTACAATACGAAAATTATACTGTAGATTAAAACATTCCTGCAGCGAAAAGAGTCAAAAGACGAAGTTTTAGCTATGCTAACTGAGTGCAGTTCAGCGGGTTCTTGCCGGCGTTACATAACTGGATGTGGCGAGTTTTCGACCAACCGGTAAACCCAGGAGAAGATCGATCACCAGTTCTGCATAAACCAGTGACATTATTAATATGGCAATATTATTATCTCACCTACGGTACATAACGTTGTTTGATAATTGTACGACTAGGCGGTTTATAGCACCACAAGCCAGCATGACTTCCGCATGAAAAGCTGCCATGCTGCAGTGGTACATACAAGGAATTATCCTGAGAATGGAGTTAAACGCGCCCCTCCGCGACCTTTGACAATGGAAATACAGCCCGAGTCATTCATACAGTATTATATGCTGCCAATATCTTTTAGTATTTAGAATTATAAAAATTGAGCAAAATACTGCACCCGAAATTTTGGGTGGCGTGCTGGTAGACTGACTGGGTCCCCGGGATGACAAGAAAAAGCAAAAGAGAGGAAGAGAAGGTTACTGTTTTTAAGCATCGACATAACTACCGCTGTATACACTCTCCATTGGCTATCTTTACCATGGCATGAGCAGAAGAGCAGCGTTTCCAAGTCTGAACAATCTAAATAGCTTCAGTCCACATTGCTGTCCATGTGAGAGGCGTCCGTGACGGACCCTCTGGGGTACAGAATACCAAGCAAATACGCGGACGGAGATAGAGGATGAATCTTTATCGCGAAAGTCGAGGCGTATAAGCTACATCAGAAGGGGCAAAGGTCATCGACCAAATCTAACACAGACAGAGGCACACTGTTGATCCAGAAAATGCGACCCTTCGCGAGGATGGTCGTGATGAACTGATCTCAATCATTGTAATTGCAAAAACGCTGTACAGCAGACAAGATACACGGTGCGTTGTACGGCACACACAAGCCCCGAAGTCGTTTCAACGATTATAAGCATAGCAGCACTGCAGTTCATACTCGCTGGTGATGTTGCTTCTTCGGCACTATGCCACAGTCAATTCTGGTGCAGTGTAGCCTACTAGCCAGTGGCCCCGACGCGAACCGCCCTGATTAACCTTCTGGTACGTTCGATTCTCAATCGCCTGCCGCCGTTCAAGGCATCCAAAATTTCTTGCGAAAAGCTCTCACCAGGAGACAGGATTTCCGGCTGGCAGAAACTGTGCTGGAGGAGTTTTAATGTTGGACCGGCGCGCTTAAGCTTGACTATTATTCCATCAAGTCAATGTTGCTTTCTCGTTGCGGCGGCGCACGTTAGCCGTTTCGTGACCTTTGCTGTCCGAACACTTGTGAACCTAAACAAATCTTCTGGACAGTTCGTACTGTTTTGGAGGTAGAAGGATGTACTAACAATTGTAAATGACGCGAACAAATGTTTCGTAGCGGTACTAAGTTTGTTTGGAGTAACCGAACCGTCCAAGATGCATGAAGTATGAATGGATTGTTTGATTGAAACTGAATCGCAGTGCGTCCATACGGCACTTCCAAAAAGGCATGTGGACTACAGTATAGAGATACAGTCCGGATAAGTTTTTGTTAAGGTGCAATTTAACCTATTCGGAAGCCGGACGTAAAATCGCAGTGAAAGCAGCATTGGCTTCTCCCTGGTATTTCAAAGTCGCCGCGAAAGCCAAACTCTACGTGTGCCCCACTGGGCCGGAGGCGAGTGGACCTTGTAACCACTATTATCCAGTCAATGTGGCACTTTCGTCAACGTCAACATACAGTTGTCGAATAAAAGGCATACATAACGGAAATACCACATAACTCGGCTTATCCACCACAGATAATTTTGCGAAAAGAAACCTCTTACAGACCCACACCCCAGTTTACACATTTAGCACTAATGGATTTAAAGGAGAATGAAAACAAACTAGGCGAACAATCTCACTGTACAAGCTACAACAACTGTCAATGGCCGATCGAAAGGAACGTCTAACGCGTGAAACACTATTCTCAGCTCGGATCTGATTGATTCCCTCGGTCAGCATCTACAGACTGCCTGTTCTACAGCAGATCATTGATTGTTACCAAGAAAGGGTAATAAGCATGGATGCCGAACTGCTAAACGCCATGAAACTGTGCAAAGTCAGTTTGCTAAGTTTTCGTACATCCAGACTACCAAGGTCGCAGGCATTCCATTTCCGGTCGCGATAATGCGCATCCTTCCGCGGGTCGCAGCTCTGCCTGTCGTTGAGGATCTGCAAAGCAACACAAAAATTCACATCTCCATTTTAACCTAACCACAGTTAGCGGTGATTTGGCATGTTTTTCCGCGAAACTGTAAATGTATTAGTTAGGACAAATAACCCAGCCCGAGTGTCAACTGAATTATTGAAGTTAAATCACTAGATACCTCGTTTAGAAAGACTCTAAGTTACGAATATAACTTCCAACTACGATCTGGCTAAAATGTCAGATCGTAATGGATGCAGGGTCAGCGATTTGTTCATATGGAAAAATAATATAGCCAAGCATCTATTTACAGACAATCGAGCTGATATGACGAACTCACGTCCACAAGAAGACCGCACTGATATCCCGAGCGACTGAGACCCAACCACTCAGATAACTCCCGCAGCTCCGTATGGGTTAACGATGGCAAGCTGTTCTCCATGCGAGACCATAACTCCTGAAGACTCAGGGAGCCAACGATCCGCCCTGTCCGGATCTGTATATGCACGGGTTTCTGCCACCAACCCCCTCCTCGCTGGATTCGAACCTCGACATTCCGCAGCAGCAGATTCCGACAGACACCGGCCAAATTGTTCAGTTCTTGCACGAACCGACAGAGCAAATCCGTCCAGTGATCACCGCCGGGTATTTTAACGCTCCAGATTGTATCGGCCAGAATGACGGTCTCTACAGGAACATGAAGATGGCTCTGCACAAGACCGCGGAACACTCGCCCGCCGCAGAACAGCGGGTCATCGCCGGTATCGACGCCCGCGTTGATAATGAATTTTGTGTGCGGCGTCCAGCCGTGATGCAGACTGGCCACCGACATCAAGTTCTGCTGTTTGTCCTTGTAATATACGCGCAGCATCCGGATGACGGCTGGTGATGCCAGCAAGTTGTCCCACTTAGCGCACACTTTCCGCAGAGTACACTGCTCCGCGCTGCTAAAGTGCTGGAAGATGTCAGTCAGGATGTCTCTCGGCAACAACTGGATGCCGTTTCTTGCGGTGGAAGATGTAGACTTCTTGACTCGTTTCCTGGGCGGCAGTTTTGATTGGGATTCGGACAGCTTCCGTTTCGTTATCTGGTTTTTATGTTCTTCTTCCGGTTCGAAGCAGTCCTTCGCAGCCCACAGGAGAACTGGTCGGAGATTGCGTGCCTACAAAATGTGGAGAAGTTACAGATTGCCCATTGTATACCGGAAACCCGTTTGCGTTGACGTTCGCTCTTATCACGTTATACACAGTTATTGCATCGGCAGTATATACAGTATGTTTAGCTGGTTATTACCAGTAAAGATAAAGATCAATGTGCCTCATCTGGATGTCACATT
Source organism: Paramacrobiotus richtersi (assembly GCA_034698045.1). Lineage (NCBI taxonomy): Eukaryota > Metazoa > Tardigrada > Eutardigrada > Parachela > Macrobiotidae > Paramacrobiotus > Paramacrobiotus richtersi. The sequence goes on from JAQGAU010003426.1 coordinate 10,874, forward strand.
TTAAAGTTTGCCGGTTTTTAGAAAACTCGTATATTGTCTGGGCAGGCGGTGGGTCTCGTATAGTTGTACGCATAACTATGTACTGTAATTATGATACAACATTTACGTTCCAATATATATTGTCTTAGGGTCATCTGTAATAACGCGACACGCAATATAAATGGCCCACAGTAGGATACTAGATTTTCTGCCTGGGAGAAATATCCCAAGAACAGAAATTCTTGGCGTTTGGGGCAACTTTTAACGGAAGAAAAGCTTGGATGGACGTGTATTACATGCACTAATTTTAATCAGGCGGCCACCCAATGCGAATTCTACAGTGCAACGCATATGTCTCGGTTGAAACAAACGCCCATGCGCAATGCGATTATTTCCGGCGATGAAGGGGTTGGGGATGGTAGTTCGAGTAAACGCGGTTTCGGGTAACGTACACTTGTACGGTGTAACTTATATTAATTTTTATATAATTTTTAGGATATCCGTGTAAGCATATCAGTTTTTAGGATCTTACATAGTGGTAATGCTCCTTCTTGGGAACTATATCGTAGCCGATTCGAATGCATGTCAGCGACGTGGCATCCATATCAAGCGCCTTGATGAATATCCTGGTACAGACAGTTGACTCACGTTTCCTCTGCTTGATGGCATTCAACATTCTTCGCGCAAATGCCTTGCCATGAGAGAACAGGTCAGGCACAGGAAAGGAATGCTTGATAAAATGCCCCTTGTGTACACGTAACATCTCCAGCTCGTGCTCGGTTGGGGCGGCGCGGATCCGCTGGGCGGGCACAACGAGAACTGTTGCACCATCTGGTAGGGTGGTGTTAACCACACCAAACGGCGATGACGAACTGAACTCCCCAGCGATTAATTTTCCCGGATAGAATGTCTTGGGCTCTTCAGGACTCAGACGCATGAGCACCTCCACTGCGAGTTCGGCTTTTTGGGCAAGGGGATCCTTCTCGAAACGATCCAGATAGAAAGATCGCCGGTTGAGATACATCTCCCCAAAAGGCACGAAATGGGATGCGGAATCCCCCTCGCATTCCCAGTCGATCATCAGGCCCCCGTCAGCACAGTCGACTATGGTTCCCTGCTGGAACAGTCCATTTTCCCCACGGTGATCAACGACGTCAGATTCTGGCTCGTTGTCCGCACGACGAGGTTCAGATGGGGCACCCATGCTGTTGCGTGGTTTACAATGCTTTTGGATTTCATGCTGCAGAAGATACCAAAGTTTCTCACTAGACATTTCTGCAGATTAATCATCAGTGAATTTCAGCTTTGTTTTGGAATGAATTTCCACGTCAGAAAATTGCATAAAAGTTAAATGTATGCGCACAGCGATTTGTATGGGACCCTTGAATATTATGACATAAAAATAACGGCCTGTACTGTAGCTGCACTGCAGCATAGCTGAACTGAATCAGACGGGCCTCTCTGCGAACCATTCTGTTTAACGGAAAGGGGCGCAGAGGTGCCCGTCTGATTCAGTTCCGCTCTGACAGTAGTTGATGCCATCAACTTGATGGCCTAGTTGCCGTTGACTCTGCCTGCCCCAGATTCTTCTTTTTGGAACACATCATGCACAGACTCGGGGGCGGTGGAGGCAGGAATGTGAATGCATGCCCCAGTCTCGAATTCGAACACAAAGTTTCGTGGACAGACCAGAGCATTGGCAGGCTGGCATCCGTTCTTGTACTTCTAGTATTCACGTATGTAGGCTGCTCTACGAGTAATCTCCTGGTCAAGCATACACAGACAAGACAAGACAACTTTATTCCCCAGATTTCTCTGGCAGAGGCACCATACGTTGTGCCGCAGATAACAAGACTGCAACAGAAGGACTAAAACATTTTTTTAAACAGAACAACATTCGTATATAGTGGTAATTAACAAAAAAAAAACACAAATTAGAGTAAAGAACAGAATAGTAGTTTCTTTATCAAGGCAACAGCAGTTACTCTGGAAACAGACAGCGAAATATTTCAACGAGTCATCGGCTGTCATCGGCTGAAGTAAACATGCAGCTGCATGTATGCAGCAACTGCAATTACTGCTGCAAACTTGAACAATTAAATATTTTTATAACATTGCGGGATACATTTGAAAAACTGGACATGAGAAACCACTCGAATACCGCCCAGATACTAAACAAATTTCTCTCGAGCACACGCTACATTACGGTGGTAATACACATTTTCGTCATTGGCGGCAGTTATGGTTTGCCGCTCGAAGCGTACCGTCCGTTGCGCGGACTGAGTAGTTCGATAAAAAATGTTTTATACAGTAACAAATGTGTTGTGAGTGTTTATTGCTGTACCATAGTATCACATACGTACACACGCATACCATTAGAAAGACAACATCAAATTCAACTGAG
>JAQGAU010003427.1:0-13254 GCA_034698045.1 Paramacrobiotus richtersi
GAACCAAACTGAAATACGTGCATTTGGAGATCCTGGCGCTGTTTCCCACCATTTCGAGCTTTCAAAGAAATTCCTTTTGTGGTGTATGCATAAATGAATCTTCTTTAGGAGAAAGTGGCGACGCTGTATCAGCTTCGTTTGGTTGGGCGGAAAAGGTGACAGTTGCAGAAATTTTTACTTGTACCTCGTAGTTACTCGTTCGTTAGCAGCTAACGGTTAGCTTGACCGTCATTGTAGAGAAGGCGTAACAGCCCATAACTGGGGAACGTTGTATGCATCTGGCATGTTGGCGGCCTGCAGAATTTCCGCGGTATTCCCTCCAATATTTCATTCCAGCCTGTTTGTACGACGAACTATACAACAGATTTCCTTTTTCCTTGAATAGATTTGATACTATTTTTTGATACCTGCTGAAATGTCTCCATATTAATACTTCTGACTGTATGTGGGTGCAAAAAGTGAACGGTATCGGATCGAAATGACCTGTCGCCAGTCATCACAGCTGGTTGTACAGTATGCATCATACGTACACAGCGTAGATTGTTATATAAATTGTTACGAAAATGCCCAGCTGCTTCAAAGCAGTCTATACTCGTGTTATTTTTTGAGAGTTCACGCAGCCACTCCACATACACGTTCTGACTGTGGGGCGTGGGACCTTGTTAGGAACTTAGCAAGCTGTTTTCGTTCTAACTTACGGTATTGGATAGTGTTCTTTCCTGTCTATTTGAAGCGTCATATCGTGCAGAATGCGCGGCACAGGCTGGACCTCTACGGCCAGAGGAAGAATAACTCGTTGTTATCGGACAGTTGGGTGATCTATCTTTACAGTACGTAAGCAGTTCTGTTTCAGTTGCGGGATGTTATCCTACCTATAAACGTTCCCCGAACGAATGCAAGCCTATTGGTGACATGAATTTGCTCATCGAAAACTACCTTATAAAATCGTGGTGTTTCTGGCAGCCCAACATTTTTACTGCATAAGTTCTACCGACATTGCCGTAACGACAAGTTGCGAAAAATAAAACTAAGAGTGGGTCTCGCATTCGAAGCGAATCGCGATACGGTACGGAGGCGTTGGAAAACGAAGATACAGTACGGTTCGCGAAGCTACCTCATGAGGCGGTTACGGCGCCGTATCTTTCATTTAGCCACGCCCGCGTACCGTATCGAGATTCGCTTCGAATGCGAGACCCACCCTAAGAGCCACCATGAGCCGATGCACTGCTGACGCAATGAATGTACGAGTTTTATTGACTGGACTAAACGATTTGTTCACGAAGATCATGTGGATCTCATGTAGCATATTAGTAATATTTTTCGTATGTTTGTTACAGTTTCACAGCTCAGATTAACCTTGTTAGCGAACTAAGCAATGTACGATTGACTGCATATATTTTTTCTGCTGTAATAAAAACCGAAAGCCACTCTCCACTAGTTTCTAACATGAAGTATATCGTCCATGTATCTGTATAAATTAAGTACAATGCGTTATAACGACACTTTGTGCATTTATGTACGTAAAACTGGATGTGATTTAGCCGCGATCTTTTATTCGGTTGCATATAAAGCCGTCTCCCGTTCACAGTCTACCCTGGTATGCATGCATTAGGAGAACCTAAACACACTAACCTTCTGGTCAGGCTGCTGTCTAATCCCTGCCCATGCCGCATGGTCGTATGACCATGCGGCATTCTAAAACATGTCACCCGGTGTATTCAGCTGATCATCTAAGCGCGCATCCCAGTCGTCAGGAACCATCCGCGTCACTGGTACGCATCCTGTTTGCCGATAGCAACCCGGTGGTGACCGATTGCTCATATTTGTTAAATTAACGACTGACCAGCTATCGTTCTCTTGGCTGTACACCTCCATCTGCGATGCGAGCGAATCGAGGGTAGAGACTTTATCAGAAACATTAGATATATAATTGGGATGATTTGTTAGCCCTCTCTATAAACGTGAATCCGATCGTTCCACACAAAGACTCGCGGATTCGTTCTGGAATAATTAAGTCCTTTGATCTTTTTCCATACGCAAACTTGCAAATCCAGCTGTAATTTTAAGGATGATTTTGCTGTTCTCGTGCGGTCCGTTCTGTAACCACCAATCAAATATAGATGGTGTTCCATTATTATAATACTATAATCGTCGCTCTCATCCGGCAGATCAGGCAACGGCTGCCATTCACGAGTCACAGACTCACAGTATCGAAAATCCGGACCCATTTTTCTTCGTGTCCTGTTGAACAGCAGATCACCTTCTTCCCGTAACTCACCGGTTTGGCAAAGCTAGCACTGCAAAGGGCAAACGATTTCGTCTTATATTGCATAGGATTTTTTATATATTTGTTGATTAATGTATTACTATAATATTGTGTTCTTTCCAATGGATCGAGAGGAGTTTTCGACGCCCGGCGCGCTTCTAGCAAGTGAGCCAGATTATCACCTGTACATAATAGCTAGGTTCACCATAAGATTCTTCTGAAAAGGATTATGTTGATTGTTGAAAAAGTGGGCCGAACTCTGCTAATCAATCAAACAAATCACTTGAATCGAAAATGCGTTGGGCACTTCAAGAAATGTGAAACTGATGGAAAACTGTGGTTTCTATGCTGTTCGTAGCGTAGAAAGCAGTTCTGATCATAATCGAATACTAAGTCGGGAGGTAGTATGGATTGTTTGGCTTATGGGGCGTGGCTGATTATTCTGATTATTCTGATTATTTGGCTGTGGCCAGTCAGTGCGGGGCTGACGTCACAAGGCAGAATAATCGAAATTCGAATAATCAACATAATCCGACGAACAATCCTTATGGTGAAACTGGCTAATATAACTTGGGTAAGTTTAGAGCAGCATTTGAAGCCATTTATGCCGATCTTGATCAACTCACCGTAATCGCGCTTATTGGTCAAAAATTCAATGCGGTCCCGCTCAGGTAAGACGGATGCTTTATGGTAGAATACGAGGTGATTATGATTGAAACGAAGAACATTGTCTATGAACTGGAAAAGCTGGGCCCACCGGGTTATTTTGAACTTGAGCATGTTCACCATGACGCTGCAGTTTGCCGAGAAATGACCAGATGCTAATTTACGAGCCCTAAAAGTTCTGATTTTTCCCCTCTTTGCGTGATCATAGTCCCAGGGGTCAGGCGTTTCATATTGGCAGTCGCATCCTTGTCTGTAATATGCATCCTCCATTTTGGCAGGTTCAGTTTCACGTTCTTGAAGTACAGTTTGTGGATCTTTGATGTGATTCCAGTAACCACATCCCAGTGCCACGATATCGGTGGACTGTCGGGTAATATCCCAAAAGCGTTCCTCTGAATTCCTTAGCAAAGTACCTGCTAAGATCATGTTGCCGCTGATATCCTTCAAGCAACTCTGAATGCTATCACAAAAGGATTTCGGAACCGAATCTGGCACATAAGGCACCCAACCGGAAACAACGAGATTGCAGAAAGGGGAATGAAGTCACTGCGTTGTTTCCAACTTGCTCCTTCTCGCCGCTTTTGCTGACCATTACCCTTCCGGTGTCGCCACTTCGCGAATTAACCAAATCAAGCAGCACGCATCCCAAGCTCCAGATGTCTGTTCCACGTCCAATTATTACCCTGTCAGGCGCGCGCGCTATGAACTTCTTAACCATTTCCTTGGACATGTACCACAATCTTCCTTGCATTTTAGACATATCAGCGGACGTCGTAATACTACGCTGCATCTGGACATGTCCGTCCAAATCTGCGATTGCCAGGATGCAGTGGTTTACCAGCACGTTTTTCGGCTTGATGTCCCCATGTATAATAATGCGCTTACGGTGTAGAAAAGCTGGTCCGTCTGCTAGCTGCATCGCGTAACACATGGCGCTCGCTTCATGCGATTGTGTGCTGTCTCCCCTCATGGATTTTAACAGCGTGTCGAGGTTGCCTTCTGAAACGAGTGCCTTTTAATTAGCTGTTCGTACAGTTTTCAGTATAAAAGCACTATTGAGCTCGAGCCTCATCTGCCACCGAAGAAGCCCGTCTAAACACAAAATACCATAAAAAAAACTTTGCAAGTAGCCCATGGGTGACTTCTCAGTGGCTATAATCGTCGTTTTCAAAATCCTCAGGCTTCGGTGAATCGTTTTCTACTATTTGAATGCATACCAATATAGTAGTCCTTCATAAATTCGTAGCATATCAATCCTGGACCTTTTGCAGTGTGATCCTTTGCGTCCAGACAATGGCTTTGTACTAAGCGTGGCATAGGTGTCGTAATGGACACGTTGTGGTAGGCTACCAAGTGATCGTGGCGGAAATCAAGTATGCTTTTCAGTCGCTTCACCACACGTTCCCATCGCTCGGGGTTGTTAGAAACAGACTTTGACACAAGGACCACCTTAACGGCTACAATATCACCTCGGGCGGACACTTCAAAGTCTGTTATGGTAGCTAGGAACACAATGCCGTTAGCGCCTGTTGCGAAAGGAGGGCCTCGCTCGTAACGACATTTAGTTCCAAATTGTTTGACAGGAGCCACACCGTCAACATATAACAAACTTTCGGCTGATCCTGGCTCCTTAGGAGAGGGCGTCGACTCCTTCTTTCAAGCAAAAACGACGGCCGAGCGCCTGCAGGGAAGGATATGACCGCTGGCAGAAGCGCTGTGGCACTTGTCGTACCTCCTTCTGGTGTCCGCACAATCAATGAACTATCGTTCGACTTGTCGCCATCTGATAGCGACCGGCTTGGCGGCCGCTTCGGGTGAATGGTGTCAGCAGCCACCAAGTTTCCTAAGGCCCCGGTGGTCATCATTTTCACTTCCTGTCTAGTCTCAGGATGGCTGGCTGACGCGGGCGAAACGAGCACTGCAGGATGCGAGACATCGTTCTGGACTTGCATGTCCACCAAGGGACCTCTAATCTGAAACCGCGCTGCAATGGCCGGCCCGGGAGGTGCTTGCTGGGTCGCCTACCCGTAGGTGGTGTCACTGCGCGCGGCTGGGAAGAGGCCTCTGGCACCGCCTGCGAATTTCGCTTGGTGCCCGCATTACCCATCCTGGCAGAGAGGGATTCCTTCGACGCCTTACCGATGGCTTGCTTCTCCTCCAACCTGGCGTCAGAAGAGATTATGTCAGCCCGTTGCCAGTTCGAAAAACCGGGCAAAGTCGACTTTCTAGCCGAACCGACCGACCGACCGACTGACCGAACTGGCTGACCGACCGAACCGGGTGACCTTTACCATATGACTTTAATTCAGATGATACAACAGGCTAGTACACGGTGACCCACGACGAAGCGATAAGAAGTTCAAAAAAAACAACAAAAAACAGCATAATCGAGTAAATTACATGCACATGAGATACAATGGTTCACAATGATACAATGATGCGATGCAAGAGTCCAGAAAAAGATTTACAAGTATACAGTACATTATCGCCCAGATATGTACAAAAAAACAAAAAAAAAACAATATTTACCAACATCAATGCCGCATATGAACAGCCTGTTTCGCCAGTACAGCCAAACTCTTTCACACAACTACGTACGTCAAGTACCCTTAACGACAACAGGAGCATGGCGTCTTGATTCGGCGAATGCGTGTGGAATGGCGAACAGGAATGGCATCTTGCTGAGCCCGTTTGACCTTGCGTTTGGGTGGTGGCGGAACACAAGCTTTCACGATGTTGCGCATTCGCGGTGGCTTGATTTCCTTTTCAGACACACTGAGGATGGGGATGGAAGGAAGTGGTGGTGGTGGAGGGTACTCGAAGGACATCTCCAGTATGGGGGCGGAGAGGAAGGGAGGCGGAGGATACTCGAAGGACGTATCGAACATGGGTGCGGAGGGAGCCGGTGAGGGTGGTGGCGTAAAAAAAAGTGCGTGGAAAGCATCCACAACTGAAGGTACCGCTGCGGCATCCACATTTTCATTGAACGATAGTTCGACAGCCGGTACTTGAGGTGGAGCTGACAGGATGCTGTCGTAAGACGCAGGAGCCATAGTGGAGTTCATCAGGATTTCACCGACTAAAAAATCTCCTGGTGTTTGGACATACATGGTCGACTCTTCCTTAGACGATGCAGTCGATGGTGTGTGGTACAGCATGTCCAGGTGGTCCAGGATGTGCATGAATCGTGGTTGAGTTTGCGGAATTCGGTGTGTCCGTGCTGCAGAATCGAGCTCCCACTAAAAGTAATAAAACACAAAAACATGTACATGTATACTCTCTGTAATTAGCTTTTAAAAATATAGAGTTGATTACCAGGATCAGCTCTAACTCCTCGATCGTGTCGACATCCAAATAATGCAGCGGTTGTTCACGGCGCAACCACGCGCAGGTGTACTCTAGCAGATCTATAAATATACGACAAAATTATGCACAATTTATAGTAAGTTTATAGAACGTAGCGATTTACAGTCTTTAACAATATACTACACAGTACTCATTTATATTCAGACAACATTAACACAGATCTATCTTTTCCGCACTAACCTTTTCCACGGTTCTCGACCATCCACACCATTGTGTCTTGCAGTTCCGAAGCGCTCTGATACCTCCAACGCACCCAGAGAGCAGCGCAGGAAGCACGACGATCTATAGGGGCACTGGCGCCGAGACTGGGAAGTGCGTTGTCCAGCTCGAAACGATCAACCAGGAGCAAATGCTCGAACAACATTGTTCAATCGAGATTATGACAATCTTACAGAATGCACTTGAACTCGGGAGACGGTGCTATACTAAACTAAGCAAGAAAATGTATTATGACTGTGTGGTGTTGAAAAAACTAGCAGACTGATGAAATGCAATGCTGACAAGAACGATTTATATACTTGTATTGGTATTGAACTAGATTGGTTTTCTTCATACAGTGCGCATCATACAAAAAGTTCCGGATCCTATGTCGTCACCGTGTTGCAAGGGGTAAGACCGGCCAGTGTCCGTGTAGTCCGTAATGAACGGTATCTTGAACAATACGAGGTCATCATGACTCTCGGAAACTAACTCTGAGACCGTAACACGGATCTGTTATTCTTTGTTTTAGAAAAGCACGCGTATTGTTCAAGTTACCATTCATTCCGGACTATAAGGATGCTAATGAAATAACAACTGACGTGAAACAGCTGACGAGTACTTTTATAACGGCGAAAGAAACTTTATTACACATTGCAACGCAATATGCATGATATGAGATGGTGCGCTTGTTGGTGACCTTTACTGCAGATGCAACACTCGTTAAATTTGTAACGAAAAATAAAGTTTATGACAGCTAAGCAGATGAGAGACTATGGACTGAGCTACGTGTTATGATTGTTGGGTTTTATGAGTATTTGAATTTTTTGTTTTGAAGAACAAGGTAATTATTCTCGATACCTAAAGTAGTGTTTTTTAGGATGGTTAATCAGGTATTCTAAATTGTTTTAGTTCATTGTTCTTTTTCAAGTTTTACTGCTTTTTTATTGGCGTTAGTGAGCATCACAACCATGTAGATTAGGTATGTTGTAATAAAATATTATTACATTCGTGTGACCTTCGTTAACCATGTTTTACTGCAAACAGGTCTGATTTTCCAATGAACAATTTACATGTGTATAGATTCAGTTTACAGGTAAATCTAAACATCCCGAAATCCGCATAACGCGAACAGCAAACTGAAAGCGACTGTGATATTTATCACTAATACCACAGTATACCATAAATACACCAATAATTATAAGCTGTTCAACCCATAAAACTGCATGTAGCGGTAAGATTTCATAGTCATGTGGGAATTTTATAGCGATTTTTTTTCGAGATGTACTGCAGTTGTACGGGTAAACTGATTACCGCCTGCATAGATAATAGCCGCTGCTGAGGCAGCCGTATGATGACCCGTATCCATACCCACCATATGTTGCCCAAGCCACCGCATCCGCCACCATAATTGCATCACCGTGACCATTTCCCTTAGCTATTAATTTTAGGTTACAGTAAAACCTCCGTTAGTATACACCTCCATAGCGTACACTCCTCTTCACAGTGTACAGTTTTTTCTTGCACCGGCGCGGCCCGTAGACTATAACATAGGGGCAGTGCTCCATATAGGGTACACCTCTATAGTGTGGTAGTGTACACTTCGTTCTACACGCCACCGTAGTCTGCACAGTGTATTAGCCTCCGCAAAGTATACGGCACATCGTACAGCCCCGTACACGAAAGTTTTTTCATATGGTTTTTCCTTTCTAACAGATGAACCATACGCGAAATTTCGATATTGACGTTCGCCAATCATTGTTTTACGTCACTTTAGATTGGCATTTCTGTATACAAGTTGATAACCGTTGTTTTGTGCATTGCGAATCACTATTATGGGAACTGATTTGTGTTTTGCTGAGGGCGCCCCCAACCCCCTTGCCCGCCCTTCAGGGGCAGGAACTCTACACGGTGTAGACCTCCATAGTGCGTACGGATTTTGAGGAACGGAGGGTGTAGATACTAAGGAGGTTTTACTGTACCGCTACTGCTATATTTGGTGCTGTTGCTGTTGAAGTAAATGTTAGTTTATAACTAGTATGTTACTTTTGCTTTCTTCCAAGAGAAGACACAATTATTCGGAACATAGTGGGCACAGTGTCACAACACACATATGACCATGGCTGACCGGCAAATGCACGTGGTAAATAAAACACACATATATATTTCGTCATGTAATATAATAAATCTGAATTCAAATGTTTAACTATACGTAGCATTGATGCATTCTGTACAATGGCTTTCCCGGTCACTGCAGACTATTCATAGCAGGTCAGCCCTATTTCCTTCTGCTTAAGTTTTCTTTCCTGCTTATAAGAGTATTGTTTCGTGGATGTCCGGGGCTTGATATTTGAACCTTTGACCTCTTTTTATTCTCTGACTTCTTTGCATGTTCCGTGTTAGTATCCGTTTCGAAAAGGCACAAGTTGCAGACAAGGTAGAGAGGTCAAAGGTTCGGATACACACACTTTTAACAATACCCACAGTCATACCTTATCCCGCCCACTGTCTCTCTGGCTCTGTGTGTGCGTTGTTTGAACGCACCGATTTCTGACCAATCAGAGCGCACCGAACCCCACAATCTTGAGTATAAAACCGACGCGCCAGTCATTACCAGAATCAGTTTGCTGCATTTGATGCAGGTAACTGCTTCGCTATGGCTGACCAGTGGAGTGATGGCACACCAGATTCTCTTATGGGCGGTGACCTTTCAGTGCAGAACGCAGATTATATTAGTACCGATGCTGAAGTTTTTGATTATGTATTTGCTAATGCTGATGATATACTACAACAAGATGCTGAACGATTTGACCTTTATCCTGCCGAGGACGCTGATTTCGCCGCTATGCTTGCCGATGGGGAATGGCTAGAACCTATGAATGTGGATCGGGCTGGAAGTGAACAGCATGACCTTTATCCTGCCGATGACGGTGCTTTCGCCGCTATGTTGGCCGATGGGGAATGGTTAGAACCTATGGACCAGGCTGGGGGTGTTGAGTCCTTGCCCGACTTGACAGGCCTTTTCAAGTTAATAAAAACTTCTGAACGGACGTATAAGCGGTTCTATAGTTTGGAGTATCGCTATGTGGTACAGATTGCTCCACTAACACGTGTTTTCTCGCCTGACGAGTCAATGGCCATTATGCCGCACATTTTGGCCAAGGTTATGGAATTATGCTTTGAAAATTTCGATAAGTCCGATCGGATCACACTGTCTTTGGACTGTGATTCCCTGTACGAGCCAATTTATTTGCGTATGCTGAGGCTGTCACACTTTAATGTGGACTCGCTCATGCGACGTATTGCTCTTTTAAACTCGCAAAAGAAGCTTGTGGTGGATGAATCTTTCTGCGTACGGATCTTCCGTACGTTTCCGCCACGCGGAGGCTCAACTCGGCGAAAACATCAGCATGTGGCTCGAGATAACAAACGATTTAAGACGTCGATTGTTACGGTGTGTGTGGATGACGATCTGTGCTTACCAGCAGCGCTCTTTTTGGCTAAATTTCGCTTGACGCACGATGTTTCTGGCCGCGACAAAAGCAAATGGATAAGTTTGTTCAGAAAGGACCGGAAAAAACAGCTAGCTCGTCATGCTCGTGATGTTCTTATGGAATGTGATCTTCCATTTGGCCGGAAGTACGACTTGGATGACCTGCAGCTTATGCAAGAGAATGCGTTTCCCGAGTTCCAGATAAAAGTGGTTTCGGCTAATCACAGCAACGCTGTTATTCGACGTGTCCCGGAAGTGAAAGCCGCCGGCATGAAAGAGATTTATCTCCTCCTTGACGATGAGCATTTCGACTTGATTACGTCGCCTACTGGGTTCCACTGTTCGCCGTACTACTGCTCGTTTTGCGATCGTCCGTATTCTAACAAAGAGAACCATAGATGCAGCGGCAAATGTGACAAGTGCTATCGGAACAAAGATCAGTGCCCTGCAGATTCTTCGATTCGCTGTGCTGATTGTGGACGAACCTTCAACAATCAGAGCTGTTTTGACATACATAAGGAACTACGCAAAAACGGTGTTACGTACTGCCAACGATTGTTCTTTTGTAAGAAGTGCAGTGTTTTTGTTAATATGTTGCGGCGGAAAGTAACTGCCAAGCACAAATGCGGTGAAATGCACTGCAAAACCTGTAAAGGGTTCTTCAAGCAAGCAGACCATCAGTGTTACCTGCAAAAGCTGCCTTCACCAGACCCCGAGTCCGAAACTATGCAGTACATATTTTTCGATTATGAAACGTATAATGACGCCGTCCTGGGTCATATGCCAGCTTGTATCGTGGCCCAGTATGCCGATGGCCAGGAATTTCGCTTTCCGGCAGCCGGCGAACCAATGACGAAGGACGTGGGTGAACAGTTCGGTCGTTGGTTGTTCTCGGAGCAGCATCGTGGCTACACTATTATCGCGCATAACTTTCGTGGTTATGATGGACATTTTGTATTGAAGTATATGCTGGATAATAAACTGAAAGGAGTAAAGGTCATCAAACGTGGTAATCAGTTGCTCGAGATCCGGTACCAGGCACTTGATATCCGCTCGCGGGATACACTGAACTTCCTACCTATGAAACTAGCTGCACTCCCAAAGGCGGTTGGTCTTGATATTGCGATTGAGAAGGGGGACTTTCCACATCGCTTGAATCATCCTGGAAACTGGGACAAAGTGCTTGCATGGCCCGAGCCAGAAATGTATATGATTGACGGACTGGTGAAGGAGAAAAGGCAGGAGTTTCTAAAGTGGCATGCAGAAGCGAAAATAGCTGCCGGTGGAATCTTCGATTTCCGTGAACAAATTATGCGGTACTGCTCGAACGATGTGACGATACTCAGACTAAGTACATTGAAGTTTTGCGATAATTTTTATTCTTTGACCTCGCTCAATCCGATGAAAAGTATCACCGTTCCTGCCGCTTGTCATCGGTATTTTAAAATTTTTCACCTGGAACCAAACGAAATCGCTATTCTTTCCACTCACGGACCACACCGTAACCGGAAATCGAGTTTTGAGTGTCTGCAATGGCTGGAGTGGGAAAACATGAGCGCGGATGGACGAATTAGGCACGCTGGTAATGGACATGAAGTTCGAATTGGCCAGAAATTCGTCGACGGTGTGGACGAAGCGACCAAGACAGTATACGAGTACAACGGTTGTGTGTTTCATGGGCATCCGCAGTGTACTGACCCGAGCGATTTTGTGCCGTTCGAGAAGAGAACAATGAGAGAGGTTTACGAGGAATTCCAAGACCGCGTGCAGTACATGAATGGTCAAGGCTATGCAGTAGAAGTGAAGTGGTCATGTGAATGGCGGAAGGAGCGGGAAGATCCTGACATTGCCGGTTTCTTGTCGCTGTTTAATCGGCGCGAACCGTTGAATCCTCGTGACGCATTCAAGGGCGGACGCACTAACGCTAGCCGACTATACTACGAAACCCTACTGGGTGAGAAAATATTGCATCAGGACGTTGTGTCCTTGTATCCTTTCGTGAATTCGACTAAGGAATATCCAGTTGGTTTTCCGACGATCATCTTGGCTAATTTCGACAATGTCAAGAACTATTATGGTCTCATCAAATGCAGAATCTTACCTCCTGCACAGTGTCTATATCCTGTATTGCCATCTACCTTGAATGGTAAACTCGTCTTTACGCTTTGTCGCACATGTGCACTCTTGAAAAGTTCATCGTTTTGTTCTCATACGGATGACGAGCGATGTTTGGAAGGCACTTGGGTAACTCCCGAGTTACATCATGCCTTGGATGTCGGATACCAGGTTGTGGAAATTTACGAAGTCTGGCACTGGGAACGGAAGCGGTCTGGGATTTTTACTGAGTATATGAAAAAGTTCTTGAGAATTAAAATTCAAGCAAACGGCTGGCCGGCGGGTTGTAATACTCCAGAGCAAAAGGACGAGTACGTGCAACAAGTGAAAGTGCGTGACGGCATTGACTTGAATCCAGCGGAAATCCGGTCGGATCCCGGCATGAAAAGCGCCGCAAAATTGTGTTTGAATTCCTTGTGGGGGAAGTTTGGACAAAGAGACGACTTTTGTACAACAAAGTTTGTCACCGATGCTAAAAAGTACTTGGATCTGCTGCTGTCCAAGTCTGTCGAAATTCATGACGTATTCGGAGTCAACGAGGACTGCTTGATGGTGACATTCTCCAAAAACGAGGAGTACAACGAGGGTAATGATTCCTCAAACCTGGCGATAGCGGCGTTTACCACATCATATGCTCGCCTGATCTTGTTGGACATGATGGAGAAGCTTGGCGACCGCGTGCTGTATTTTGATACCGACTCGGTCATTTTCGTCCACCGACCTGGGGACTGGTTGCCACCGACAGGAACCGAACTTGGTGCATGGGATACCCAGCTGCAACCGGGTGAAAGCCACATTCTCAGGTTGGTGGCCAGTGCACCAAAAGTGTACTGCTACGAAACGGACACTGGACGAATCGAGCTAAAGGTCAAAGGGATGACCCAGAACGGATACACGGAGGATATCCTGGATTGGAACGACGTCACCAAGGCCGTTGAACGAACTGGGCAGAAACTGGATTTCGATCAGTTGAAACGGCTCTTGGATAATCCGGACAGCCACCTGCAGGTCCTGTATCCGGAGTACATCAAACGAAACGCCAAGACGCAAGAGATTAATACTGTGCAGTTGTATAAGAAGTTGCAGTTAGTGTACGACAAACGAATGTTGTTCCCTGATTTCACGACACTTCCTTTTGGGACGAAGGTGT
>JAQGAU010003428.1:0-13253 GCA_034698045.1 Paramacrobiotus richtersi
GTCCAGACAGGCTAATTTATTTTAAATAATCAAGAGTGACAAGGATAAGTTGCGTGTAATTTTATAACGTCGCTCCAACTATGATTTGTACTGGCCGATACCAATTTCACACAGGCCGATACAGTCAGTGATCCTCTGTCAACAATTTTGTAAAATGGCTTTTGAAAAGTTTTGGTAGCGGAATGGAAAGATGATGTGAATTGTGTACCGGCATAATATTTGTGTTGGAGGAAATGCTTGACACTTTGATTGGGCGAAGGTTCATTAGGCTCCCGTCAAAGATAATAAATTTCAATATGTTTTAATTTCGTTATAGTTCAGTAAAAGAGGCAGAATTTCAAGGAAACTTAATTGAAAAAATTTATTCTAATTATTTTTCGGATTCTTTTACGCTGTATTCGACGAATTATTATAAAAATAGCTTCAACGATTTTGAATTTTCTTTTTACTTTTATTTTATTTATTTTTTGTTTTGTTTGACGTTATTTTAATAATGACACTCCGCTTAAAAACCAAGTACAGTACATAAGTTATTTATATTGTTATTTAATTTTCCAGTAATTTTTCTTCGTGCCGGTTTTGAAATATTTACTAATATAATAAATAAAAAAAACGTTTGCCATTAATTTAGCATTCTGGCAACTGATTTTAGCTTTAAAATATTATTTTAAAAATATTATTTCATCAGAGCAGTTGTCCGTCACTTACTACACATTCATACATACAATTTGGATAACCACAGTTTCTTATTGCAGTTTGCCTCCATATCGTGCCTAAACATAGACAGCACAAACTACAATTTGGACGACTTAATTTCCTCGTATTGATTTCCCTTTTCTATTGAAACGCGAGAGGGAAAAAAGTGTGATCCAATGTAAAAGAAGCCATGGCCGTTTTTGTTACAGCTGCTGGGGAGAGTGAAGTCAACTGGGGGGACAATTACCAGCATGATGGCCAGTGATACACGTCTTTGGCCGGGAGTCTGTTATTATCCCGCCACCCAGCCACAGCCAGTTTTTCCTCCTTTTACACCATTGTTCGTCTAGTTGAAAACATTCAGGCCAAGCAGTCTCCGTCAAAAAGCAATCAAAAAGCCACGAAAATGGGTCTACATTTTAATTTAGACGGGCAAATATAAACGGTTTTGAAGACGGCAATTGATTGTACGAGCGGATGAGGTCGATACTGTGCGTAGGCGGGGTATACTGCGCGCATTGGCCAGAATGAAGTTTCAACCAATGGCGAGTTTTCTATTGGAAATGGCGTCCAATAGAAGCAGACTCCCGCCTGTTATTGTTAATTTGTGGAATATACAGTATCTTTTCACTGTTTCCACTCTTTTTTCCACATGCAAATTGTTTGGGGTTCAGACTCATTACGTTCTGCGCTTGAGTTGACGGTTTTGTGTTCGTGCCGGGTAAATGGGTTTTTTTAGCCCGGGCTTCTTTATATAGCGAGTTGCAATGATATTAACTGCTTCCTTATTCAATTTCCCCACACAATATGGCCACCATCGTCCAGCGTTTAGAGCAGATGTTCTCCGGATGATAAAAATTATCCCGAGAGACTTTCCTCTCCCCCCTTCAGCAAATATACAACCACTGCCAAGTTTGATCGGCAAATACTCCCGGATCGAGTAGAGGATCTCGAATTACGCTGTTTTTTACAACAAAGTTCAAGATGTTTGTAAACTACTGTATCAAGATCGATTGCGGTCCCGACCGACATTTCAAGTGAATGGTTTACGTGCCGCAGTGGTAGATTAATTTGCGGAGATTTATCATTTCAACATATGACAACTTGCTCGAAAATCAAAAATTGTACTGTAAACTGCAATTAACGTTATTAATTTATATATATTCGATACATATATGTTTAATGTCACCTTGTGCACTTTTTAATAAGTTATTTGATTTTAATTCGTAAAGTTTAGTTATTATTGCGCACACCCATGATAATTAGCTTTTGTCTGAAAAATAAATTTTTAGACAGAATTTTTAGAATAGTATTCGCAACATTTATGTACTGTACAGTGTACTAAACCTAGGTTCATGAAAATATTATGCTGCGCATATACAGATACGTACTCCCGGGGTGGAGATACACGTCAAAGATAACGTCAGCAATCAAGTACAGCTGGTGTCTGCGGGTACAAAATAATTAGGTTTAAGCACGCTTTAAGAGGGAGATCGCTAATTATGGAATAAAAGCGTAGGTTAAGCAATTTCCGCTGGAAGCAGGTACATTACGCGAGGATCTGATAGAGTCAGGGAGGAGATTCTTCAGCCCAATCCTGTCTAATGCTATCTCCAGATCTAACCCATAAAAATGAAAAGGTCAATGGACAGATCTGACTAACTGCGTGTGTATCGTATGTGTACATGGCATAATGCCGCATATATCTAGATCTGCCATAAACTACATGTACACCGCAGATAACAGCGTCAAAAATGATTAAATTAAAACCTATTATTATGGATCAGGAAAGTATTTAATAACAATAATATAGTACTATTTTAAAAATATTATGATAATAATATAATAATACAATAATAATAATTAATAATATTAATAATTATAATAATAATATAATATAATAATAATTACAAGAAACTCAAACCCTCACTATAAAATAAAGAGTAATCATTGCATACACCGATGTTTTCTATCACTGCGTTAAAAATTTATAAACTAATTAATAAACTGAAATATAAGCGCAAATAAAAGCTGATGAATTTAACATGTCAACACATTTAACACATCGGCATACCGATGTGTATATGCGCCATTTCTTGCCGATGAAACGATGAAACAATCGTCTATATATATTCCTATGGTAGACACATAAATCGACCAAGTGTTTACTGGCAAATCCGTGATAATCGTCTACGTATGTAATCGAAATAATCGTATGTACTCGTCCATAAACCCACTTTGTTACAATTATGATAAGCCTGTGACTGCCTGTCCGAGCAAAACATTACAATATTTTCCCAAATTATCCCCGGTCCATTGCCTTCTCAACCCGCCAATATTAATTTGCCAACACATCGCCATAATACCACAACTTGTAATCAACCACTCGAATCCAATACCCGAAAATTAATTTTCCCGCGTTCATCCCGTACAAAGTGACAATTACAGTATGATGCAAACATACCAGTGATACAATTAAGAGAATCCATTAGCACCAGATGGACCGCCGATCTACCGCTACATTCCACATCACTCTGATGGAGTTTCAAGTGCTTATTGACGGATATGGTCGACCGGGACAAAGCGCGGTATGTTATAAGTGCCCAACGGACAGGAGCCCCCAACAATGGGGCGTTATTGCCACCCGAATATATTCCCACTTTTGTCCAAAATGTGGTAAAGTGTGGTTAGCCTTTCTCCCCAAGGACTTATTAAAATTTCATTTCCCCCCGCCCTGACGTACCGATTGACTATAGGCACCACTTGGACCAGACGGTGGCCGGTGGAGGGTTGAATAAGGTCACCGCCACTGGAGGCTGTAGTTTTGGACCGATTATGCACCGGATATTACACTGTCAAGTGGCCAGCGGTATTGATGAGGTTTATTAATATTAAATATGGTCGGAAAAGTACAAAAATGTGTAGTTCCTAACTTCCTGTTTATGTGCACTTTTGAGGGCACGATAATACTCCCTTATAATAATCTTCCGTATTATAATAATCTTTACAATGGAAACGGAAAAACAAGAAATGTTTAATCTGGCGATTTTTAAAAATTGGTGATCCGGTGACTTGCAGCTTTAACTTCGCTGCCAATTGGTGATCTGCTGAAATGTACTATGTTTCCTGATAGTAAGATTAAGACGTACTAGGATATGCTAAGGTATATCTCACCAATTTTTAAAAAATCACTAGACAAGCCTATATATAGGCTTGATTACAACGTACTAACTTGTAAGTTACACCTTATTGTTAGTAAGTTTGTACCGGAAATTGGCGACTGTTTTCTATGAGATATATGAAGTGCGATTTGGCGCTAATCAGCTGTACAGCTGTATAGCTCCGCAGTATTGTTTGGCTCCTCTGCCCATATGGAAGAAAACCTAAAATTCGGTCTAATAAATCAAAGAATGCTGTATGAAAGTTCACGTACCCGGAAATATAATACAGCACGAGTATTCGAGAAAAAAAGTGACATGTCCACTTCCAGTATTAACGCCTTTGTGTACGAAAAACATGCATTATTAAAATAAAGAAATTAAACGGAATATAACAGCTGCTTTAACTTATCGACAGCGCAGTAGACAAACTGGTAAGTTTTTGTGCCAAATTTTCAGGCCGTAATTCATGTACAGAAGTAACACGTAAAACATATTTAACTTTTATCACATATACGTTTTACTGTGAATACTATGCATGAATCTGTACAGAATACAAATAATTATATGTAATATGCTTTGTATGTTGAGTACTGTAATGTGCGCCTGTGTCATTTTACGGTATACTTGCCAGTAAGTACAGTTTAATGGTTTCACGTACTATTACTGTAAGTTTTGCTTTGCTCTCGTGGTATTGTGACTATTACCGGCGTTCCGCCATTCTGGGTCGCGTAACAAATTGATTTCGAATACAAGGTCATGTACGGTTCGCTATGTACTTGTACTTCTATACGAACTGGCGTTCAATTCCAGGATCGCGCGACGCTTCCGGTTTTTGATCTATTCGTCTCGAATGCAAACCATTCTTGCACGTTTGCACTTGAAGGTAAACCGTAATTTTGCTATCGAAATACACGGGGGTAGTTAATGCAGTCTAGCATCATTTAGTACATGGTATTCTGGTCAAAGGTCACAAGTTATAACCTGATGAGTTTTGCAAAGAGCGATCTTAAGCATCTTTACTGGGAATGAGATACAACGAAGCTGGCGCTAAAATAACTTCTGCAGATGTCAGTACTAAAAACTGAAATCAAAACAACCAACACCATTCTGATTATTCAAAACCGCCTTAGTACGTGGCAGTGTACTCAACACCGATACCGCAGTTCCCCTAACGACAGCTACAGAAAAACACTGTTTCAAAAATGCATCAGAGCGCGCCTCATCCGAATTATCAAAAATTTTACGATCCTTGAAAACTTAAAAAGCTCTTTAGTGGATTTGCCAACGACTCCAAAGGTTGCACAGACAACCGGTAGGAAGAGATATGGAGCTCGTAAACATTCGTAGGGATTCTTCTTTGTTGCCTCCCGGTTAAACGAGATCTTGTGCTGGCGAAAGTGACGCACGCTTGAACGAAAAACTCCCTGATAAACAGAACGGAGCGGTCTTTCTAACGCCCAGCTCAATTTGGCCCAAGACATATCACTTCTTGATTTTTTTGGTGCAACTCCGTGTGTACGTACAATTTATGGCACTGTTTGTAAAGAGCTGCCGAGAACAGTACATAAATACAACGCTTAAAACTGTCTATACAGAATGGGACCGAAACAGTGCCGGAAGTGCGTATCTAGGTACCGAGCGCGGTCCCCGTGCCAGCCGTGCGGCTGTCATGGTCAGATCCGATGAGAAGCCTCACCGGCCACGAGTACCTGTGCATGGTGTACTTGTCTGCGCATGTACCCTGTTGATCACAAGCCGACTTCTATAATTAACTTTCATTAATAATATTATGTCTAATGAAACTCAAAAGCTGATGTCACAGAAATGTTAATTTTGTTTCGATCGCAGACCTCCAGGCTCCAGCGGACTAACTGGGTGTTCATAACTTCGTAAACAACGTTACTCATCGATGCCGTCAATAGCCTGCGCTTATAGATAGGTAATTATAAGGTAAACAAGCTGATAAGAATCCGCTTGACGTTCTAATGACGACAATTGCAAATGCCGATAGCAATACACAAGGTTAACACAGTGTTAATAGCACTCACGATAGTACGCAACAGTCACGCAACAATTCACTGCTGCTGATCTACTTCTACTGAGGCTGTCGGGATGCATATTAGTTTTCCTAGCAGTCCACGTATTTCTCGACATTTCTCGGCTGTCGGTATACGTATAACTAAATCAGCCATCTCAGTAAAAAAATGTCCGAACTTTCCAATATTCCTTTTGTCCTGGGAAGTGTAATCAGCCGCGGACGTTTCGGTAATGTGCGCCGGGCAAGACGAACCGACAATGTGCAGCCGGAAGAGATTGCTGTTAAACTGATCTCTTTCCCCGCTGATCTGCACGCGACGGAACGGTTAAAAACGGAGTGTTCCAAGAATCTCACGCCCATTCTGGAGCTGCAGCATGATAATCTGGTGAAGCATTTACAGCTGCAGGTTTTGGCGTTACGTACCGATGACACTTCGAAGATCGAATGTCCAACGGAACATTATTGTATTCTTATGGAATACTGTTCAGGTTTGCTGGAACTCATAACTCATCGGATTTCGCAGAACCGCAAACTGTTACAATAAACTTATAACAAAGCAGGAAGTACCATCCGCAGGCGGCAGTTTCTCTCAAGACTCGACTTCTGTTTTTTTCGGTTTAGGAGGGACCCTGCACCACGCAGCGAAAGATCCAGCCAATGTCCAGTACGCCAAAAAATGGGCCCGACAAATTTGCGAAGGTCTCGTCTATCTTCACCAAAACCGTATCATCCACCGTGATATCAAGGGCGCCAATATTCTGCTATCCTCTTCCGACTATCCCACATGCAGTATAAAGATTGCTGATCTGGGTGATTGCAAGCAGATTAGGAGCGCCGTGACCAAACCCAACGAAGTGTCTCACAGTAAAGGCACGACCGATTTCATGTCGCCGGAGATGATGGGCGGTGATGTGGACAATGTGGATTTTAACGTTGGTCGGAAGACGGATATTTGGAGTTTCGGGTGTGTGGTGCTGCAGATGTACACCGGCGAGCATCCTAGGTAGGTTTAATTACAAGTTTCAACTTTGGACGTACACGTACTGGTATGCAGCGTGAAAACTCCATAGACGTATGCAGACTGTTTTGAATCACCAGCAGCCTTCAGAATTTTTTCAAATGTTTCAAATAATGTGCATAAGTTTTGGAATCTGTCAGATTTGACAGAAGTGGTGCTAAACCATAAGTTTATGATCAGTTGATAATT
This sequence comes from Paramacrobiotus richtersi, assembly GCA_034698045.1. Lineage (NCBI taxonomy): Eukaryota > Metazoa > Tardigrada > Eutardigrada > Parachela > Macrobiotidae > Paramacrobiotus > Paramacrobiotus richtersi. Next base: position 7,103 of record JAQGAU010003428.1, read on the forward strand.
CTGCTGTATACATGTAAATGTTCTTCTGTATACACGTAAATGTACATGTGCTTGTGAAGTATGGGTTTATCGTTTATTACTAGTACTAAAATAAAACTGACCAATAAATTACAAAAATACATCGAATAAAAGTGCTGATTGATCTTGAAACTGATTAAGTAATCCAGACTTTCCCAATATATGCGAAATGTCTATTTACCGGTAAAAGGTAAAATTAATTATGAATACAAAAAGCATCTGCATTACGACTTTCTTCACTCAATCTGCCAGTTACTGAGAACGCCGCTGGTTCCAGGTTTTTCAGGCCAAATCCCCGGCATCCGCACAGCGTGTTGGAAGTCACGAATATGGCAGCTGTGTTTTACGTCGGGAATGGTGGCTCACCGAATATACCGCTGGGACTTCCCAAGGACGTCGATGGATTTATCCGCAAGTGTTTGATACGGAACCCAGCTGAGCGACCTTCGGCGGCTGATTTGTTGCAAGACCCGTTTTTAATAGTGGAGTAATATAAGGCTAATAAGCTGATTTCTCCGCGATCGCCTACCTGAAAGATATATCTCGTTACATGTGTACAGCGGGTCCCAGTAACTGTAGAACATTTTGTGTTTGGAGCATTTTGAAGTTTGACTGTTACACGAGTACATATGTATACCTACGTACGGTAACGTACCGCACTACATAATATAGTACTAGTAGCTGTATAACTCGAAATGCCGAACTAGATCTTAATTTCATGTGCACCGATTATGGACCTCTTTCGGAGAATACATAGTTGATCGACCATCATAGAGTCTTGGACTTGGGAACAGATCGCAGACCTATGTGTGTTTGACGCAGCATATATTCTCACAAAATGATCCCTCGGACAAATTACACTTTCCATTTGTCTTACATTTCCATTACACGAGAAACAGAGATGAAAAAGTCATCAGATATTGGAAATGATTAGAACAGTGGCTAATTTAAGTAAAGCAGCTATCGTACATTAAACGCGTATATTAAATTAACATCACATTGTTATTATCAGCTAATTTATTGACCTCACCGGAAGTTCGCCGGCTGCTGTCTACATTGGCCAGGAAGATCCGGCTAGAAACGGGGGAAAAGAACGTAAATGAACTGTTTACGGTTAAGTCTTGCCTCTTTGTGGGGGCAATATTAAAACAATTTTTGTCAAGGAAAGTGCCAGCAAAAACACTTAAAGGTCCGCAGACCGGACAATGGTATTTCCCAAACGCAGAAACAAAATGAACTGTTCCCTTTTTGTGCATTAGAAATTTGGAAAGAAGATGTCAGCAATCCGAAAACGGAATCTTGCTGTATTTACTGCATGCGTATACATCTACGTAGTGAACAACAAAACACTCGTAAAAAATATGTTGTCGCTAACAAGATGCATACTGTGATTGTGATTACGATGCATGTTTACGTTAATGAAGTTTTGCCACTGCACTACGGTTTAATCTCGTGGAACCGTAAATTTATCAACGAATTTATCAACGAAACTGCAGCAGAACACCCCTTACCAACTGGAATCCATTCTGAAAGCAAACTCCGCTTCAAATCTAACATTTACGCGGATAATATCATGATTTTATTCAAACTGCTGGTACAGGTCAAACAAGAAACCGCAGATGTCTCTCAGCAAATGGATCAGCCATTCAGCGAGACACTCAACATTAAACAGGTAAAAACCAAGCCCAACGGCTAACGACATGAACAAGGAAAGATCAGGCTGTAGAACCTCTACTGTAAACTCTGTACTGCTTAATATCGAATATTCAGAACTCTTAACCATCTTCAAACCGTCACAACATCCAGCAGCTTTGTCCGGGGAAGGTTTGCAAAGCGGCCTTCATAACAGCACGGTCATCCGGTGGGGGGGAGATGATTTCACAGAAGCTTATCGGCAAGAAACTCCTCAATGGTGTCCGTGTTCCATTTCTCGATGCCTAGGGTTTGGGCCACCGTGCCATCCTCCTTGTACAGCTGGAGATGAAAGAAATGTAAATCAGAACTTTTTAAAAGAATCCAAAAGAATATTAACAAAATTGCAGCTAATTATTACGATTAACTTCAGTTTGATCAGTTCTCGATTTCTTCAGATTAAACACTCGAACAAGGTTTTCCATTACCGACTTGTTCATTCATTTATAAACTTTTTGACAAGAATTTATACAATACTGTTCTGCTGCGAATAATTCCATTGCGGTTGTTTCAGATGTAGTTATTATTCAGATGATTTGCGTTTTACTTAATTTATTGGGTAATTTTTTTTAAACTGGGGAAAATTAGTCTTATTTAGAGAAATATTTTGAATGATTTAATGCTTTTTACAATTATGCATTTCTCTACCTTGACGAGAGGATCCGCACCACGAACGTATTTTACGCTCAAGGTTGGGAATCGCTGCATCTTGTCACCTTTGATGAAAGCTGAAAATACATCATTTCAGATTTCTCTGACATGAATACCAACGAACAGTATCAGCATCTATCCATAATTTTTAATCGACCCAGAAACTTAATTTCCTACTCCACTTTGTTCTGCCAGTTTCAAAGTTTTCAGTCACATTACAGATGCGCTTTAAACATGTATGTAAGATTAATTCATCAAGTTAATAGCGAACACTCCGTACGGCAACTGGTTGAAACAAACAGTCCGAATTATGAATAAATCCGAAAATTGGTATATAAAATTCGACGGCGTACCTTGCACTTGAGGATAGCGGCCCAATTTTCACCCACAGACTTCGATGGCGGCACTGGCAAATTTCTGGAGAAAAAAAATTTCAACTGATTACTTTTTTTCGTTCGTGGACCGACACAATCAAACACTAGCGAATACGAGGCAATCTCAGCTTAGCGCCACTACACTACGATTTCTCTGTAAATGTTACACCGTCAAATAGCTGCATTTACCGTCGCGACAGCTTCTTCTTCGTCGTCTGATTTACAACAGCTTCTACACTGCTCTCCCATCTCTTCCTCCAGATCAAATTCCGCCAACTTATCACAGGATGAGCACAGGAGCGAACTGGAATGGAAACCCAGACTGAGGCACTGTTCCTGCGAAGCGACACTGGTCGCGTGGACGGCCGATGGTATGGCGAGTCCCTTCAAACACACATACAAAAATCAATAAAAATAATGCTAAAAATAAGAAGTACAACGATTAAGGAATTTCACGAAAGCTCAAGAACTCATGGAGTTCTACGTACAGCGACGATCATCAGGCAGGACAGCATCGTGTCCCGCAAACGTTTCCCCATCGTTATGGGCTATAAAATTAACAATTCTCCCATCCACAAAGGAATATTCGTCAAAAACTGTCCAGTAACAACTGAGAAGCAGCTGAAGTTACACTGATACTGATTGCAGCGAAAAAAAGGAAAACTCTTTTCAAAGCTGCGAAATTGCGAAATTATACGTCACGCCACATCGTATTTACGCTAGCGGCGCGTCTCGGATCACCTCACCTCACCTTGAGTCGAGAAAGTCAGCGACGGTAACGCGACGCCGATACCGAGGTAGACTTCGACTCCGACACGGACTGTATGTTGTTCAACTTTTTACCATTTCCGATTGGTCAAGTAGGCAGGAAATGTGACTCCACCTACCAAAATGTCGATAGCTGCGCTGAAAGCGAGACGTGAGCAAAACGCAGTTCGTTGCCTCCCGCTACTGACGCGTTTGATGCAATGGTCTACGGACCCGGAAATTTTTCTGCTGTTACAGCAAGTTGCGAGCTCTTGAAATTTGGGTACCAATTTAGACAGTTCTTGTCCAACTAACCTGCCAGCAATTGTGCACAATATTCTTGAGACAACTGTTTCACCATTAACTACTTTTCCGCTGTTTGGATAAATCGCCTCCCTGGCGCTTCTTACGGACATACTTTCCACGCTGATCAATGAGCTGTATTGTGGTAAGTTTCATGCCGTTCTAAACTTCTACTCCAATATTTAGAAATCAGAGAAAGTTATATCTCTTTAATACTTTACTGCTTATAAGTAACAAGACCTATTTGATTCAGAAAATAATCTGAAATTTCCCTCAAGGTCCGAAGCGGAAACGCAGCTGCGGAAGAAGTAACAGTTCTCTAAAGTTCAAACTTATTTTACGCTTGCATGCAGCAGACTGGTTTTGAGGAAGCAATTTTTAAATTTTTATTTGGTGAGTTAGGACTTGAGCCATTATTTTTGAATTTTAAAGGGGTATTTAACCGTATTTTACATTTTTTGGAATTTGGGGAAAAGTTCCTTGTTTATCACGAGATGGGGCTGACTGGAGGCATGAATAATTATCGATTTGCACAATCTTCCCTTCCTCAGTTCCGGTTGAATGGCTGTGTTTGACGCAGGAAACAGTAATATTTTTCTGCTCCTGCCCCTTGGCGTGTGCATGGGCTGATGGGCATTTTTTTTGGTTGGCGTCGCTGCGCCGTGGCTGACAGGTTGGCTGAATGAGTGACCTCATTGTTTCCCAGACGTCTGAGGCAAGTTTACGGCAGGCTGTCATCTTGTCTGCCTGCGAGTTTGGCCCACACTCTTTGGGGCGACGATTGCGTCATGCCCGGAATGAACTAACGAGAACTACAAAAAGTGTATGAAAATATTAGCAATTTCACAGTTTATTTGTCCTGATATTTTCGTAACCAAAGCTAGCAGGAATTATTTTAATCCGAAAAGTGAACTTTCGAAATTTGCGCCGTCCGGTAAATGAGGAAAAAGCAGGATAATTTTAAGGGAAACATCGATTTTTAAAGGTTAATCGGTTTATTTTCTTTAAAACTTTGTATTTCGGTATAAGAAATTAAATTTAAAATAATCAAGTTAAACTAACCGTTAACTAATGACAGGTGAATCTGCAACCGTTGAATTAATGGATGAACAGTTTGGTGATAATATTTCGTGCTGATGAATTACGTTGAATTTATGGAGAATTTATTAATGCTTTTTTGAGTGGCGCGGCTGGCTTTTTCACGGTCACTTGCTACATATGGAAACCGTTACGGCAGTGCGCACCCGGCCTACCACCACGTCATATGCTAATCGGCATTAAAAGAAAATTGTTGAAATATGCAATCAGGAATTGCTGGGCTAGCTGGAAAAACAGACAAAAATAGTCGGTTGATAATATATCCCGTCGCGTGATATTGACGGGAGCGTGTAGTGTGTAGTTTGCTCGTTAACGATAAATCCGAAGTTAAAAATAGATGAGGCGGATTTTCGGAACCTCGCGCCAGAATCTCCTCGGCTGATTATGATGCGCGAGTAAATAATCCGGATGAAAGTTGCAAGCAGTATTTCACTACTGTACGGAAGATGACCGTGATCGTGAAAGTTGGCATATATGTCGACACTTTTCATGGCATATTTGTGCTTGACGCTTTCTTGTTTGAAAATGCGGATTTTTACTGGTTTGGCGCATTGTTTGGTATTTTAAATTAATTCGTATATACTACAGGTACGTAAATAGTAACGACTAATGTAAATTCATTAGAAAAATGACAAAAAAAGGATTTGATGAAATCAGGACGTTTTTTTGCGATTTTTGTTAATTTTTCGATTTGTGTATAAAATATTTTATATGCATGGCATGGTAATCGGCTTGGATGCATTCCATCATACAGCGCCGATTGTATACCAGTCAAACATTTCCAACTGCGATCGGAATGCGGTGATAAGTGTAGTCTTTCTCGGTAACACATCGTTTTCTTCGATAAAGCAACGCGCAGTTTGTCCTCACCAGCGGACCCCATCGATGAACGCATAGCACGCCGTTTGTACCCTGCACCCATTAGCTTAGCATTGTGTTGCGCACGATACGTATCGGTGTCATTGTGATGACCTTTAGGAGATGTCTTGAGAAAGTGCAGCGTAACCTAGGGAAATGCAAAAGACTGTAATTTACATTGTAGTATTAGGGTTCTTTGTGTAAACCCAGTTGTATTGATTTTTTTGCGATTGTTTGTGTGGATGAGTACAGAAGGGAGAGTGCGTGTAATGGGAGTGCTACAGGTAGAAAAAAATGTCTCTGGATGAATTTGTGGGATGATTGGGATAAAAATGATTGTAGTTCTTTGGAGAATTCGGCCGAGTCGTTGTCGAACATCCTGTTGGAAGCCGCCTGTCCCAGGACATCTG
>JAQGAU010003429.1:0-13251 GCA_034698045.1 Paramacrobiotus richtersi
ACTCTGAAGGAAACACATGTGAGTTTGGATGAAGAAGGTTATGTAAGGATTCGCTGTTACCGGTACGGCTTGCGGTTTGCGGCTGGCAGACGGCAGCGGTTGAACAGGCAGAGTCTAAAGACCAATAAGGTTGTAGCGAGATATTACTTTACCAGGAATGAGTACTTACCGGTTGCTGTGCACTGCTGTTAGGAAGATTCGGGACGGCCATTTTTTTGAGCGGTTGCGAAGATGGCCCCTCTGGCAGCGTTCTCTTTAGGGAAGTCATCGTGATGTCGCGGCCCAGAGGTACTGGCACACTGGTTGCGGTAGGTTGCCCCTCTGTGACAGGGTCTTCGTTTTCATCGTCTACAAAAATAGAATTGCAGTTTATGCAAATTGAGAAAATGTAAATAGTAATAAGTTCGTACCAAAGCCTATGACAGCGGCTTCGTAGGCAGCAACAAACTCGGCATCGTTGGCATCGGGCTCTACATCGAGGTCAACCTGTTCATATAGGTTCTCCTCGGGCTCATCTGCAGCTTGATAGCGTAGGTTCGCTGCGGGATCCTCTGTGGCCTTGCCACGGAGGTTCGGCTCGGGCTCATCGGTGGGATTGTCGCTGGGATCGAATCCCTTCTTTGTACGCGGTATTAACCACCGCTTGCTGACGTAGGAGATCTTAGGGATGGGCACCGGATTGACAGGTCTCGCAGTTCCGTCTACCCATGGATGGACTGGATGAATCCTGTCTGACCCTTCAAGCCAGTCCAACAGAGCGACATATTCTTTGCTGACCACAAGACTGTCAAGTTCAAATTCCAGCAGATGCAGGTCCTCCAGCCGCTTGACACGGGAAAATGCAGTGTACGACTGCCCATGTGCAAACATTCCCTTGAAGTGCACGATCGACGTCGGCAAAGTCATCCCCTGAGCAGAATGGATGGTTGCCGCATATCCATGGTCGATCGGGAACTGGTTTCGCCAGTACTTGTGGCTGGAACTTGAGATGTAAGGGATCTCCATTTTTTTCCGCGTGATGACAGTTGCGTACTTGGCGTTGTCGAGGTACTGGATGGTAAGGAAGACGCCGTTGTAGTTGACGACCCTACAACGGCGACCGTTGGTCCAGCCAAAGCGCACGTTGATATTGCGTGTAAGCCTGATGGTCTGGTTTTTCTTCAGTGTGATGACCTTTCGAGGAATCTTGAGGTATGGTTCCAGGTCCTCCACCTTCTGTGTCCGCTTTGGATTCAGTTCTTTTCCTTGTCCATCCATGTCAGTCCCTTCGAGGACCCACACCTCGTTTTCCTTGGCTGGAATGTAGCCCAACACATCGTCGTTATAGTGCCGCTTCAGCTTTAACGTGGGAGTAAGGACCACAGCACCATCCTTGTCTTGGAGAACTTTGGGCCGTACTTGGTCAAAACTGGTCACCCGACTTCGAAGCACCTCAATATCTTCGGGCGTTTGCTCTCCACGGCGTAGACGACTAAGCATTTCGAAGAATCCAGGCTTTTCTTGGCGGACATTCTCCCGAAGGACCAGTATGTCCCACTCTCCATTCCCAATCTGCCTACAAGTAATAACAAAATTCATTTTTGTTCAGGTATCGATCAACTCATCTTTACTTACTCGTCATTCCAAATAGGTCTACCAATGGCTGGTAGTTGTCCAGGGTCGCCGACTAAAAGCACTGTAACACCTCCCCACAGCACAGTTGTACCGGTCTTCTCGTCTCTGTGTACAAACTCTAGGCACTCCTTGATAAACTTCAGGACATCGTATTCCAGCATTGAGACCTCGTCAATAACAATTACGCTTGCCCGTTTAATCCTTGCGAAAGAATTTGAGCCTTTCTCCGGAAAACTACGGCTGGCTTTCAAAGTGAAATCAATTGAAAGGTTAAAAAACGAGTGGATCGTTAGGCCTTTTATGAGGAATGCTGCGCTTCCTGTAAACCGGAATTCCTGATTAATTTTCTTACGTATATAAGATTGTTTTTAAAGGTACCTGTCGTAGCCAATTTCACAATTGGAATTTCTGCCTCCCGGCAGTACTTTGTCAGCGCTTGGATGAGATAGGACTTTCCGCATCCAGCTGCCGAAATGAGCGCAGATCTGAAGGATTCTTTGCGAGCAAACCTGGTGAGAATGAAGTCGAAAGCTCTTGCTTGGCTTTCGGTGAATGTTGCTGCCAAATCACCGTACGATTGCCTATGAAAACGATAAGTTAGCTACAGTGCAAACTGGCAAATCCTTCGACAAGTTACCCGATATTATCTCCGTCTATACCGTCGTCCAAAAACTCGTCAACAACGTTGGACTCCATGACCTCTTGTGCTTCTTTACATCCAGGTGCAATGAAATCCATCAGTTCGTCAAGTGTCCATTCTCCCTTTACGCCACCGGTTCGAATTAATTCCTCCGCCATGCGTTCAACCTTGCGGTAGTTAAAGCGGCCAACTGCTTGCTTCAGGAACAGCATGGCCTCATCCTGCATGTCAGTGATGAACTCTTCTTTGAGGCACTGCTGCAGGTACGAGCCCTCTGTACTGAGCGTTGCGAATGTCCCACGTCGTACGGGCTTCCTCTCCAAAAGAGCAATCAGGCAGTACAGCTCGACATCTGGCCCATATGGCTCATAGTGGCGGAAATAGACAATGCACTTCTTTGTCTTTTCTTGGCGCTTCCGGATTTTTCGGCCCTTCACATCTGTCCATATCTGCGCTGTTTGCTCGGATGCTGGGCGACCCCGTTTTTTGCCACTTGCGGTTCCAACAGGGACAAAGTCATCATCATCCTCGTCGTCATCTTCCTCTTCAACGAGTGCCATCGCTCGATTGGGACGCTTCGGCTGTTGGTTCGAGCCGAAGTAATAATCTTCATAATACTGCCGGTAGGTGACTGTGTCGAATTCGGGATCAAGAGGGCGGTCAAGGTACTTTTCCAACTTGCTGTCGTAATACAGGTCGGTGGAGTCTTCTGACAGATTCGCCCTGTGCTCCTTTCTCTTTAGTGCCTTGTAATCAGCCCCTTTCTCCAAGTCGGCATACACCGGCAAGTACTGCACACGACGGCTGGAGATAAAGTGGGCATAGCCCAACAGTATCATCAGGCACTCGAGGTGACCGACCAACCGGGTTCTAAGGAACTTGTGCAAGTTGCTCTTTTGCTGCGGCATCGGGTTCGCATTGATCGCTTCATCGGGAGGATCCTCGACTTTCTTGTCGCCTGCGTAATCAGGCTAAATGTAAATACAGATTAAAGACGCGTATTAAGCCTGTCAGTCTTACCCAAGCTGGGGTCCTTGGAAGTGTTGACACGCGCTTCGTTCGCCATGCGTTTTTTAAATTCTGCAAAGGAAAAGAGGGTGAGGGCCGTAAAATCCGTAAACTCAAAGATAGTGTTACCTGGATCTCGTTCTAGTTTCCGCTTAGTGGCCTCCATAGTCGCCCGTTCTTGTTTCGTGGAGAGTCCGACATTGTCGTAGAACGTGCTCTTGCAGATGTACTTTGTAAGGTACTGCTTAAGACCGTTGTCCGTGACCAGTTGGACATTGTTATGACATCCAAGCATAAGCAGTAAGGGAAGATTATACGGGGAGATGAGTAAGTCCTCCGGCTCTCTCTTCCGGTAAGTATAGCGAATCTTCGAGTCATCCAACACCCACGGCTCCTGCTGCAGCGGCGGATCGCTGAATCCGTATTTGCATTTCACGAGCAGCTTGCCATCTTTGAGCTGGTTACACCTTTCTGGTATGCAGGTATGCGTCTGCAATCTGGATACTAGTTCACGCCAGTGAACGTTGCACGGATGGTCGAATCGCGGCATTTCTGCAGAAATCGCATTGTCCGGAAGTCCCTCAACACCATTCTCGAGCCACAATAGGCAGTGGATATGCAACGTTCCCCTCTTTTGGTACTCCACTCTGATGAAATAGTCGCTGACCTTTCCAAATGGACCTGAAGAAATACAAACGGATTAGGACACAATGTGCAGAAAGATCATGCAAATTAGTACCATTATCGTTGTGGAGTACTTCCTCGTGGATGAGCTGGAACTTGCGTTGCCAGTTTAGGACAACCGTCAGTGGAAAGTTGTGGGGAGAATGCTCGCTACTTGCAGTCGGTGATGCAAACTCTTTACGCAGCCGTACTCCAATGTCTTGGTAGCGTTCATACTGGTGCAGCTCGTCCTCGGGTATGTCCTGCAGCAAGACGGCATCACCTTCTGCCTCCGCGCTTACTGGTGCAGTGCGGTCCACAGGATCGAGGTCGTCGGGGTCTTGGTAAACCTTCCACTTGTCACCGGCAATATCCTTGAAGATATCGTTAATGCAATCCGGGACGGCAGCAGTTGGCATCGGCTTCCAGGTTTCATGAAACCTCTCGCGGGGATCCAGGCCGGTTGTGTAGTCATGCACGCAATCCAAAGTTGGATCACGTGGATTGTCTGCCACAGTCCATAGTAGATGCGCTTTTCCGAGGCCGTGTGGTTTTTCCTGGCACATGGCGTCCAGCTCGCACGTTGCAGCATAGCACTCCTTCGCCGAGTTGGGCAGACTGGTAGGAATCTCCCTACCATAAAAGTCATAGGGATCCAAGTCATTCTGCTTGAAATTTCCCTTTTTCAGCGGCTGCTCCAAGTCTTTGGTGTTGACGGTGGCGAAGTTGAAATACTGGATTTGCTCCTTGGAGAAAAAGTCCAGGTAGAAGAATGAGTAGGTCTTGCTGGCGCGCCAATACGGGGCAAGCATGCGGTGTCGCCACTGAACAAACTGCTTCCGGCTCTTGAAACCCCCAGGTGCCTTGTCGACCCAGCCACCGTAGCCTCTCGTGTAAATTTGCGGCCATGCCTTTTCCTCTAGGTGAGGGCTATTGTAGTGTAGCCGGACGGATTTTGACATTTCCAGTTTTGTCTAAGCAAAGCAGAACATAAGTTGCCAGTAATTAGTAAACAGCATGGATGGTTACCCGTTGGATGTCAGACTTTGGGTGAAGCTTAGCGAATGGAATATCATCCATATTTACATCCCGTCCAGTAACATCTTCGTCCGGTAACAGCACTCCAATCTGTTCTTCTCCTAGCATTGCCAGCTTCGTCGCACCGTCATTTGAAGCAGTCCACCGTACGTCGCCGATGATCTGTAACAAAAAGAGTATGCTTTGAACGTCCACCGTGACGGCAACACCACTGTTTACCGGCATTGACTTTGGACTTCCATCTGAGGGCTCTTTATCCCAATAGCCATACAAAGTCGACATGTGCGCTTCAAATTCTTTGTAGTGACGGTTGTTTCGTTTGAGGAACCCCAAGCAAGTTCGTTTGCTGAGCCTTAATCGCTCGTCAGCGGCCTGGACAGCCGCCAGTTTCTCAGCCGCTCGCCGTGTCTTATTTGCGGGATTCTGGTGATCGACGCCTTGTGGATCTTCTGCACCGTCACATTCTTCCAGATCAGCAGGGTCTACGTCCTCCGGTTGATCTTTTTCAATCATCATTGCGTAGACGTGATGATACGCCGCGTCCATTTTCCGAAGTACGTTGGTTTCTCCCATGTGGTGCTCATACTGGTAATATCCACGGTGTTTCTGGACAGCTGACATAATGCTCATCAACCCAACGTCGCCCTTCACTTCCGGCCGTAGTCCATCAAAGATGGGATCGCGGGGAAACGAGTATGCTCCTTTCAGCTCTGGGTCGTCTGGAGGGTTCATAGGATACACGTCGAGGGGGGACTTATACGACGGGCCAGTGCAGCTTGGACAACGCACATATTCGGATTTCTTCTTGCGAGAGTACTTAGGCCCGGTCTTTAGCATCTCAGGACTGTAATGTCGCTCGATGGGGACGTCAAAGTCTTTCCCAGTTCGTTTATCCCAACACTTGCGGTCACGCTCGGTCAGTAGATACGAACACTGATAGCAAACGTAAGGGAAGATTGGCTTGAGGCGGAAACGGTGCCCTTTTTCCCAGAACTTCATATTACGTTGGCAAGCTTGAAGATCGATATCTGGGTTCTGCGGAACAGCATTGTCTTCGTCGGACTTAACCATCTCGTCCAAATCGCCGATCTTCCCAATTTTTTTCAGGTGGTTGTATTGCGACCAAATGTTTCCCTGGAAATGAGGATAAGGATATTTCTGACGGAAGAGTTGCGTCAGCAGAGCGCGGAAACCGCCTGCACTTTGTGAATGGAAAAATCCTTGACGATGGTAGCGCTTGTTCCCAAGGTGTGCTTCTTTCGCACAAGAAATAAGATGTTCATTAATTTCTGGCTTCCACAGTACTGAGGTGCCTTCTTGGGGGAGCTGTTGACCGTTCGCAGCTTTCTTTGCATACTGGAGTAACGTTCGCGGATTAAGAGTGCAGCCTGGATTAACTAGGAAGTACTCCCGCCATAGCGCGTTTCCCTGGTCAGTAACGTTTGATAAATGCTGGACATTTGCGTAACACGTAAGGAGAACTTGGGTTCGAGCCTCGTCCCAGTCGTACGTCGGTTTCTTAGGAGCCATGGCACAAGATGAGGTTGTCGTAGAACCGCACCTGCAACATAAAGCACACGGGTCACCACGAGGTGGTACGGTGAGATCATCTAGTAGCTGCTATAATGTAATGTGATTCACCGTAACGTCATTGCTAATTTATCATTATTATCGACTATGTAGCCATCGTTAATTGTTAGTTAATGCTAGTTATTATTCAGTTGGGGCACGCTGACAACTTTAAGCGGGTCTAATTCAATTTAGCGTTATAATCAGTTACTCGTAATTCGTCAGTGTTAATAAGTAAGGTGTGTTACCTAGTTAGTTTTATTTTTTGTTATTGATATTATTATTTAAGTTATTTAGTATTATTTAGCTAGAAGTAGTTTATTTAGTTTACTTAGTTTATCTAGTATGTAGTATTTATTTTTATTTATGCTAACAACTAACTGAGTTCGAACTGAAAGCGAGTGAGTGAGTGGCGGAAGGATTCGTTGGCGGGAGCAGGAACGGATGGATGGAGCAGCACGGCAACTGCCACTCACTTACACTCTCGGACTAACTGACTGACTGACTGACTAAGTAAGCGAGCGAGTGAGTGACGGGGGACTGGATGGAGGACTGGATGGAGGAACGGAAGGATGGATTCGGCAAGGCCACTCACTCGCCCACGGACTAACTAACTGAATCAGGAACTTGCTCACTTCAGGAACTGGATGCGCTGTCTGCCACGGTATTACTCCCTAAGGCGGTGCGGTTTGAGACTCGACTATTACAGCCGGCCGCAGGTATTACACCTGACCTAGCACGGACCTTTAAAGGTGCAAGCACCTTTGGTAGCCCCACAGAGCCCAGCCCGTTCGTGGGGACCTCGCACCCGAGGGAGCGCTGTAGGACCCACGGTCACAGGCTATTAGCCCTGCACGACTGTCCGCCGCCAAATAGGAGCTTTGAGCCCGACCTAACCGGGAGGACTCAGCGCAGTGCCGTCGCCGCCCGATCAACGAGACAAAATTACCGTATGCCGACAGCGGGAGCAACGGTCCCGGCCATCATGCCGACAGCGGGAGCAACGGTCCCAACCATCGTGCCGACAACGGGAGCAAGGGTCCCAGTCGTCGGCAATACGGCAATGTATACTGATTTACGTTGATCGAACCAGCACTCACCCAGGGGGAGCAACAGTCCCGCGCAGTGGGTGCACCCAGGGGGAGCAACGGTCCCGCCCTGTGGGTGGCTGCCTGGATAACATCGGCTCGCTACACCGATATCCAGGGGCCAACTGACTCACTTCTGACTGCATCTTTGGCTCCTTCCTCAGCCCCGTGACAGGCAGGAAAGGAACTGCACCACACACAGGGAAGCTGCGAAGGCTTCCTGAGTGCGCCCACGTACACTACCGGCTTCACTGCATAAGTACGAGCTTCACTGCGCCACGTACCTACACATTGGCAGTGTGTTACCTGCTTCACTGTATGCGCTCCGGCTTCACTGCGCCAGGTCGCACATACATTGGTAACTGTGTCACCTGCTTCACTGCATGCGCTCCGGCTTCACTGCGCCAGATAACGCACACATTGGTGACGGGACATGCAGCGGCGGCTTCTCCACACGATCATGCCCGGTGTGACCGGATTACTGTTACGACAGCGGGAGCAACGGTCCCGGCCATCGCGCCGGCAACGGGAGCAACGGTCCCAGTCATCAGCACACAGTAAACAGCATGAACGGCTCCACCACCTTACCAAGCAGTCGCCGGCGCTGACCGGCACCTCTATCCCCAGTGTTACTGGGTAACAGCTGGGGGTTAACTAAATAAATTACAAACGGTCGGGTTACCGTGACTATATTCACAACCTGATTACATAATGGTAAGAAGGCTCGCATTCGCTTGCTGGGTGCTGGGAGCCAATTTACCATCATGTAATGAAGCTGTGAATAAGTCAAGGTCTCCGGGGCGTGCAAGGCCAGCTTATCTGACATCAAGGTCAGCTTCACTGCCCACCTGACTAAGGCGGGTATTTTGCCCGACTAACCCCGTCTCCCTTTTTAATTACCTATGTTACAAAAAATATAAACAAACATATAAAAAGAAAAAACACTAAATTACTCGCCGCTTCTGGTACGGTTGTCAGCCGTTTGCCATAAGGCGGTGTATTCCCTAAATAAGCACTACCTAGTAAAAGTTATTATTACTGTATTCCCTACCATAAACTTGACAAGTTTTGCAGAGTATGGGAAGGAACACAGCATTACCTATTAATTATTATTACAACAAAATATTACGAAAAGAAAGCGAAAAAAACATACAAAAAGGGACAACTTTTATCAACCTATCTGAGCTTAGAAAAGGCAGAATTTGGTTAATTACTTATAATTCTAAGGAAAATGGTATACTGAGTAAGTAAAATCTGAAATAATTTGAAAAAATTTCAAACATACTTAAGAACCAACATTCATAATCATAATTAGGGATAATCGATAACTACAGAGAATATTGCCGCAATAATCCTACAAAAGAAGCTAACAATAAAATTTTTCAAGATGAATTATCAAAAAACATTTAAAAAATTAAAGAAAGTTATAAAAATATGCGGAATAAAAGCTAAAAATGCGTGAAGCACAAAAGCAGTAGAAATAGAGCGTATTAAATAAGGTTGAACCGTTCTGAAAATATTAGTAAAATATCCCTATAAGAAAAAGTCAATAGTCTCAACCGTACCTATGCGCGAACGATCCTGCAGTTAATCTATGTTGGCGATTTCGCCCCATTGGTTGTACGGGATAAAATTATCCAAATTTTTACCAAAGGTAGTACCCACTAAGGACTAACTACTGTAGAAAGGAAAGATTAATCTGACGGGTGGGTACTGCAGAAAAAATTTTCAAAATAATTTCTAAAAAACCTATAAAAAATCGAAAAAAAATCAAAAAATTCGCGGAATAAAAGATAGAAAATGCGTAATGCACAAAAGCTGTTGAAATAGAGCGTAATAGATGTAGTTGCAACGTTTTGAAAATAATAGTAAAATATCCCTATAAGAAAAATTCAATAGTCTCAACCGTACCTATGCGCGAACGATCCTGTTGTTAATCTATGTTGGCGATTTCGCCCCATTAGTTGTACGGGATAAAATTAACTAAATTTTCACCGAACGTAGTACTCACTAAGGACTACCTACTGTGGAAAGAAAAGATTAATTTGACGGGTGGGTACTGTAGAAAAAATTTTCAAAATAATTCACCAAAAGACCAATAAAAAATCGAAAAAAATTCAAAAAATTCGCGGAATAAAAGATAGAAAATGCGTAAAGCACAAAAGCTGTTGAAATAGAGCGTAATAGATGTAGTTGAAACGTTTCGAAAATATTAGTGAAATATCCCTATAAGAAAAAGTCAATAGTCTCAACCGTACCTATGCGCGAACGATCCTGCAGTTAATCTATGTTGGCGATTTCGCCCCATTGGTTGTACGGGATAAAATTAACCAAATTCTTACCAAAGGTAGTACCCACTAAGGACTAACTACTGTAGAAAGGAAAGATTAATTTGACGGGTGGGTACTGCAGAAAAAATTTTCAAAATAATTCACCAAAAGACCAATAAAAAATCCGAAAAAATTATAAAAATTCGCGGAATAAAAGACGTAAAATGCGTGAAGCACAAAAGTTGCTCAAATAAAGCGCAATAAATGTGGTTGAAACGTATTGAAAATATTAGTAAAATATATCTATAAGAAAAAGTCAAGAGTCTCAACCGTACCCGTGCGCGAACGTTCCTGCTGTTAATCTATGTTAGCGATTTCACCCCATTGCTTGTACAGGATAAAATTAACCAAATTTTCACCAAAAGTAATACTCACTAATGACTACCTGCGGAGGAAAGGAAAGATTAATTTGACGGGTGTTTACTTAAGGAAAAATTTTTGAGTAATTCACCAAAAGACCCATACAAAACCGTAAAAAATCACACAAAATATCCCTATAAGAAAAAGTAATAAATATAAATATAAATACTGATGTCGATGTCAATGTTGATGTAAAATGTAAATGTAAACTTAGATAAAAATATATTAACAAAAGTACCGTTAATGTCTAAATTAAGCTTTTCACAATATAACTAATACACTTTAAAAAATAACTTTACCGACACACCACCCGGCTTTACTCCTCAACTCCCACCGAACCCCGACGCCGTCGAAAAGGTCGCATACGAGACCCTACCCGCCAGTGAGCCAGCCCCAATCCCGTCCTTGACAACGTTCACGAAGCGTAAACCTCGCCAATGAAGTTCGGCACATCGATTATCCTGCATCCTTATTGAGTCCCTTCCATCCCAAACGTCTCCGAACCACAATGCCTAAGGCAACGCAAACTTGCCAAGCTGGCATTGGTCAGTTCGTAAGGCCCGAGGCTGGGGCACCGCGGCGTTCACTGGTGGTCCCGTTGCCAGCTTCTGCAATCCCCAAGATTCGTTGCCCAAAAATCACACATCCGGTGGAAGATTTCTGGGATATCGAGGACCTGCTGGATTCGGTGCGATGACTCCCGACCAGTAGGACTTTATTGTTGCGGTTTGTGCACCGCGACTGCACGTGAACCAACGCGCAGCACTAACGTCCGAGGAGACTTTTTGTTTAAGTTGTTTTTTTCTTTTTACAAAAAAACGACCAGTAAATTTTGTTATTCATTTTTAGTTCTATTTTCCTCTTATCCAAAAAATTAGAAATATATCCCAAAAAACCAGTTTGTCTTGTTTATTTCATTGTTTCTGTTCAAGATACAGAAGAAACAGAAAGTCTATAAAAAGACGTTGGTGTTAATTCGGTAGTGTTTTGGTTGTTTCAAGTAGTGTTATGTAAAGTAAACAAATACAGAATTTGATGGAAAAAATGTCATGCAGTAAGTTTCAGGCAGTTAGTTTTTCGTTTGCCAATTTGTGTTTTGATTTTGTTCCGGAAGTAGCAGACACATGAAAAACGTGAACCTGAGACGAACATAAAGCGGCATGAAAGAACACACAAAACTCTCAGAGCAAGGTATATGTGTCTATGCCTATTTTGAAAGTGTACTGCTGAGGTCAAAAGAAAAAATGATTTGAAAGTGACCACTTTCTCTGTCGCAACTCGATCATTCCGAAGTAATAAATAATCATTTATTTTGCATAATTGTTCATCGAGTTCACTGCACTTATTATGTAATTCAATGGTACAGAACTTCAAAGTCACTTTTCTACCCTAAGATGAGGTCCTACCCCCCCAAAGTGGGAAGACCGGGAATGCTCTCCGAGAAATGAACTAATCAAAACTATAAAAGGAAATATGGTTTTTATACATGTTCAGCCGGTTCATCATGTTTTAAAGTCACTTTTGATGGCTGGTGACCTTTTCGGTCGCCTAAAAATGTTGGGAATGGACGCGAATCTAGAGGCGGAACGAGTTTTCTATCTCGCTATTTGCAGTTGCATAAATATTACTGACTTAATACGCCTTCAACACCGCCTCGTCGGTGACGCGATTGGTCGAAAATTCGGAAGTGCCCAAAATGGCTGAAAATGCACCTATAGATGTAGTTTTTCTTCCTCTTTCAGAATAGTATGGGCACTAAGCACATCTAGATTCATCAGAAACAATCGTATTAAAAATATGGTTCCAGACCGGCCTCTTGCCATGTGGATAAAGATGAAATTTCAGAAAAAAGTTCAAAGTACTCAAAATACACCCGCAGATGCAATTTCTCTTCTTCTTTTAAAATAGAGTAGACATTAAAAACGACGCAACAGGTGGCCGGCAAGCCGGCCACCTGTGTCCCTATTAATATCCATAAATAAAGTACTAATGATCGCTAAATAAGGAATAAATCCCATATCATAGGAATGAAATTTGATAAGGGAAAAATTACTTATTAAAGTATTAAACTTTGATAAGAGATAAATCTCTTATCAAAGTAATACACTTTGATAAAAGATAAATCCCTTATCAAAGCAAAATACTCCGAAAAGGGATAAATCCCTTATCAAAGTAATACACTTTGATAAGGGATAAATCCCTTATCAGAGTTATACACTTCGATAAAAGATAAATCTCTTATCAAAGTAATATACTTTGATAAGGGATAAATCCCTTATCAAAGTAATATACTTTGATAAGGGATAAATCCCTTATCAAAGTGATAAAGTTTGAAAAGGGATAAATCCCTTATCAAAGTGATAAAGTTTGAAAAGGGATAAATCCCTCATCAAAATAGTAAATTTGATAGTAAATCCTTTAATAAAGTGATAAACTTTGATAGCGAATAAATCCGTTATCAAAAGGGTTCTCACAAAGCAGCAATATATGCAAAAGCATATGCCCCATACGCTGAGTATGTTGAGGGGGAACCCCTCAACATACTTTTGTTATTGATGGTGTTGTTGTTTTCAATGGTTGTGTTGTTGTTATCGCTGTTTGTATTGTTATTGGTGTTGCTGGTGGCGCAAATGTTGTGTTGTGTTGTGTTGGCGTAATGGGTGGCGTTCTGGATATTGTTATGACCTTTGGACTTTGCGACTCGTTTGATGTGTTGTGGTGACTTGTGGTTAATGTCAAAGTTGTCGGTAAAGTATCATTTGTAAGTCGTGATGACCTTTAAAGGTCACAAAACTGTGTTAATCGAGACCGCCAAGTTTTCGTTGACTATCTGTCAGAAAAAGGTTTGGAAATGAGAAAAGTTGTTTTTGTGACCTTTCGGAGGTCACCGGACTTTGTTTTTTTGTCCCCCTGCTATATATTTCGAAAAGTCTGGCTAGGG